>PVIU01003141.1:0-152474 GCA_004026605.1 Ondatra zibethicus | reverse complement strand
TAGAAGAAAAAGTGGGAAGTAGCCTGCAGCACGTGGGCACTGGTGACCAGTTCTTATGTAAAACCCCAAGGGCACAGACAATAAGAGCAACAATGAATAAATGGGACCTCCTGAAACTGAGAAGCTTCTGTAAAGCAAAAGACACAGTCATTAAGACAAAAAGGCAACCTACTGAATGGGAGAAGATCTTCACTGAACCAAGTTTTACATTGCAGCATGAAAGAGGTCCCCTGAGGTGTTTTCCAGTGGCAAAGGATTACCCTATCTGCTCCTTGTTGATCTGCATTTATTAGTTCAATGCCAGCCTTTTTCACACCTTCTTCATATTCTAGAAGTATGGGGCCTTCTGTCTGAATTGTCTCCAGGAAAAAAAAAAAAAAAACATTAATTCTAGGAATACCTTGCCTGCAATCCCTTTTCGGAGGGCTTGGTTTACCACAATTAAAACATCTAACCTTTTTAGTTTTCTTAAAAATTTTTTGCAATCACTTCTCTTATACAAGTATAATCATAACCGTTGACAGAGGTTTCTGTCCCTCCCAGTCCCGTAGCCTTTTAGTCCCAATGAAACACATAGAGGTCTCCATTAACAATAAACTGGTTGGCCTATTAGCTCAGGTTTCTTATTAACTCTTATATCTTAACCAATAATTCTTGTCTGCATTAGCCACGTGGCTTGGTACCTTCATCAGCAAGGCATTCTTATCTTGCTCCTTCTGTGTCTGGGTGATATCTGCAGACTCAGCTTTTCCTTTTCCAAGAATTCTTCTGTTCTGGTCACCCTGCCTATACTTCTTGCCTGGCTACTGGCCAATCAGCATTTTATTAAAGCAATACAAATGACAGGGCAGAAGACCATTGTTCCATAGTGCATAAGTGTGAGATCCAATAAATGGCTGTATTTCTAATCCATTCATTTAAATGCCTTATCACCCCTTTGCATTCTGAATTAATATTTTAAAAAGCCAAAGATTCAATTAATATTCATCTAACTTCTAGATCTGATATCATTATTTACAGTGGAAGTCAATCTTTCTAAAAAAAAAATAAATCAGTGGAGGCTTCTTTTGGACCTTGTATAATTTTAGTAAATGACTCAGTCCCTCTTTCCTGGTTTTTCAACCCTGTTCCAAGCATTCAAAGCTGCTATATGGCCTAGGGTCAAGGTGTGATTATTAAATCTAAACTGTCTATGCAAACCATCATACTGGCCTTTATCAAGAACCTGATCTTAGAAAATTTCTACACTTCTAGTCCTGCTTTGTTGTTCTATGACTGAAACTTCCTTTCTTCACCATGCTTTCCATTGTAACTAAGTACCAGTTTCCAATATTGTTGTAGGTAAGTCTTGTGCAAAAACTCTTGGCCATGAATTTAACATCTGCTTTACAAAAGGTGAATGCATATCTTATGGGACTACTGCTTCTGTAAATTTCTTCAAATTATATATTTCTATAGGATCCTAGTTAACTTTGTGTAGCTTTCAGGATGCCTATCATCTGCTGGTCATTCTTAAATGCTAACTGGATAAATTAAGGTTGGTTTTCTGATATAAGTAGTTCTCTCCTTTTCATTTCTTAATGCAATGGTGTGGTAGGTTCTACTCTAAACTCCTCTGTCTGTGTGTGGATATTTTTATTAGCTTCATTAGTAGCTTTTCTAAGGCTTGTATTTTATCAGTCAATTTTTCATATTGGCACTGATATCAAATCACTTTTTTTAAGGATAAAATATGAATTACCAAACTGGTAATGATTATAATCAATATTATGCCAATCCCACTTAAGTTGATTATCCCCCCATTTAATTTTTGCATTTCCAAGCCATCCATTGTAGAACCATGTAGATACCGAATTTTCTGCACTGTAATATTGTTCCCCATTCTTACCATGGGGATAAAATGTAAAAAAAAAAAAAAAAAGAACTAATTCAACCCTTAAGAATCCCCAGGATATCACTAGACCTGCTGATGACAACAGAGAAAGGCTTGCTGTCACTGCACTGCGTGGCTGGGCAGAAAACACAAGTGGCGCACGGCCTGACCAAGGGCAGCTACAGCTGGAGACTGAGAGTGTATTGCAGTGGCATCAGCAGTAAAAGTCCGAGTGGCCATTGACGCAATTAACCTGGCATGGCTGTGGCCCGAGACGTGATCTAGAAATAGCCCATAATCCACAGGGAGAGAGAGCTCTTGAAAATCAGACACAGGGGGATGTGTGGGAAAAGCCCATATAGTGGGAAGCAAGGGCCTGGTGCCATCTGAATGACAAAATTGGGTCAGCTGTTGGTGACTGACTCCGGTGGCATTTAGGAACTAGCTGCGTGTGATGTTTGAGGCCAGCATGGGCAGCAGCTGGAAGCTGCAGTGGAAAAACCCCAGATTAGTGCAGGGCCTAGGGAGGGGAGCGTATGCCAGTAGTAGTGGTGACTCTGGCTGCTGTAGAACTTGCTGCCAAAGGCTGACTTGGTGATCTCGTGCCTAATGTTGGTCACCAGATAAAGTGTTTATAAAATTATTCTTTTATCAATAATAACTTGGGAGTCAGATATTGGAGTAAAAACCTGATTGATCAGAGAAGCAGTGGAGAAATGACCAGTGACCTCCTCTCTCCTTCCTTAAACCAAAAGGCCAAGATTTTCTCAAAGGCTTTCCCTACAACTTCCTTTGTTTCTCTGTATGTCTTCGTTCCTCCAAAACCACTGTGGCTAATTTTGGTCAGCTAGTAGCTAACTCTACCCAGTGCTGAAGGTAAACTAATATAATATTGTCAGTCTCAGGAGTGTCAGAGTATGTTCAAAATATCCCACAACATTCCCAGCCATTTTTTGCTGCTCTTCTTCTTCTTCTTCTTCTTCTTCTTCTTCTTCTTCTTCTTCTTCTTCTTCTTCTTCTTCTTCTTCTTCTTCTTCTTCTTCTTCTTCTTTTTTTGTCTTGTTTTCTACTTGGTTTAGCATACCAGGCATGTGTTCCCTCCTATGGAGTCAGTTTCAGATACAGTCTGAGAGCATTTGTCTACTTAATAACGTTCATGTCAGTATTGTATCAGTGGGAAAAGCTTGCCTAGTGCATTGGATTAGACACCCTATTCCAGTTCTCATGGGTATTTACACACACACACACACACACACACACACACACACACACACACACACACACAAATACCACGGCAATAAATCAAAAGTAAATCTTTAAAATATTTCTTTCTGTATATGAGCAAAGGTGAAATTATAAACAAAATTACCAGTAGCTTTTGATGTAAAGGAATGAACATAAATAACCAAGTTTATGTTCTCACTATAATAATGGTAATTATTTATAGAACTCCCAGTGGGAAGAAAAATCTTTATGTGTGAAGAAAGATCATAGCTGAACATATACAGAGATATATGAACAGGCAAAAAGCATCAGAAGACATATATTCATACTCACACTAACATGTTTCTGTCTCCTCAATTAAAAAGAGAAACTGCTAGTGTTTAGCATGGACAGGCTACTAGCCTAATTTGAATACCCAGGTAGGTTATGAAATAGTGTAGTAGTACTAGACCAGAGTAAACTTAGGGAGTATAAACTAAAGTCTTTAAAATAACCCTTATCCTTCGATCAGTCTTTATTAAGGAAACAAATTTCAACATATTTAACAGTGACTCCAAAGTTTAAAATAATCAAGATATAAGAAACTACTTAGAGTATCACTTAAAATATTATCATTTAAAGTAACATTTTTTATTATCAAGTGATAAAATTTTAATTGTATATGTTATGAAAATGATGATGAGATTATAAGATGCTATGCAACAATTAGACATAGGCTATGAGACAGTTTGAATCTGAAATATTCTCCAGAGGCTAATGTGTTGAAAACTTGGCTTTAATGTAGCAATGCTGAGATGTGGGGCTTAGCAGACTTTACTACTGGGTCATCCAGGTTCTGATATCAACAATGGATGAAATCACTGATTGGTTCAGATATCGATTTGATGTTGGCAAGCCATGCGAAATTACAAGGAGAAACCTAGTAAAGAAAATAGGACTATGGAGTCATGTCTTTGAGGACCATATTTGGTCTTAGCTTTATCAGTCTTGATCTCTCTATTCAGACCTCCATGAGGAGAGGACTGTCTTAGTTTTTTTAATGAAATCTTAATGTTCATTTAATTAATAGCACATGTCTTATTTCATTCTGTTGCCATAATAAAACACATGGAACAAAAGCAAACTGAAGAGGAAAAAGTTTATCTAGTTTATTTTTCCAGGGCTCAGTTCATCATTAAGAGATGTCAGGAAAAGAACTCGAAACAGGATCTTGAAGCAGAAATAATAGAGGGATGCTACCTTCTGGCTTGCTATCTGGCTCATTCAAGCTCTGGATCATGGTGAGATAGACTTCTTATAGTGGCATTTCATTTATGTTTTAATAAATAAAGCTTACCTGGAGATCAGAGAGTAAAACAGCCCACTGGTCAACCTTACATACCAGGCAGTTGTAACACACACCTTTAATCCCAGTAGCCACACTATTTGCCATAGAAACTGGGAGATGCGCGCCTTTAATCCTAGTTCTAATGGGGATTATAAAATGGGAGGAGGCAGCTCTCAGACACAGTTTCATTCCGAGATACCTGGAGGCAGGATCACCAGTTCAGACTGAGTTAGAGGTAAGAGCCAGTGGCTGGCTTCTTTGGTTTTTGACCTTCAGGTTGAACTGCAGTTTCTTTCTTTGAGTTTTTATTAATTATGCTTCAGTCCAGAATCCTGTCACAGGCATGGTACCAGTATATACTAAAAATAAAGAACTTTTCCATGGACACGCCCACAGGCACAGAAGATCTTAGCAATTCCTTAAGAGATGCTGTCCTGTCAGCTGTTTCTTGCTTGTGTCAAGTTGACATATAAATCCAATTAGACAGTGCATTTGATGTCATTCTGTAATCTATGTATTTGAACCATGTATCATTGTATATACTTATATATTAGTGTGGTAGAAATAAATCCATGGTAGTGATAGCATGTGTAATGAAATGATACAGATACATGTACACATAAACTAGCTCTCAGGAAGTGATTCAAACAGATCAATTAATTGGTTTGAATCAATACATTACACTTTTTAGGACTTATTTTTATTTAATGTATACGAGTGCTTTGCCTGCATGTGTGTCTTTGTACCACATATAATTCCAGTGCCTGTGGTGGCAAGAAGATGGCATGAGACCCACTGGTTCTGGATAACTGTGAGCCATTGTGTGTAGCAGACATGCAGGTGGACAGGACTCCAGTCTTCCTTGCTTATGGATTTTTCTTTTCCTGCGAAGATCTAAAGTTTCTATGCTTAATGTGCAACACAGATAATTGCTATCATCAGTCAAATCTGAAATATTAAATTAGTTTTGTAACATTAACTTATACCTATTATACACCCAGACCAGCTTTCCGGAGAGAAGCAGTTTCTAAATTTGGAGGAAGGATCATGTAGACCATTTCAGAGTTCAGAAGACAGGACTGAAGATTTGGAAGCAATGTAAAACAAAAAGAACATACTTTGTACCTGAGAACAAACAAAAACAAAATTATGAAAGAAAGCAGTGAAAAACAGGTTGATCTACAACAATTAATGTTTTACATATTTATTTTCTCAAAACTGTATATAGAAATGACAAACATCTTTTTTTTTGCTTCCTTTTTATGCTCTCTCGTCTGTGATGTTCTAATTTAAAACCATCACTGCACAATTTATAAACTGGTCTCATTTTGGTCATCATAACTCACAGTGTGTTATCATCCACTGTATCATCAACAATCTCACATTCATTCAATGTTATGTTCACTCAAAAGTGTTTTGAGTTCTTCTGTCTATATTAGAAGAAAAACTGTTTTTAAAGTGATACTACCTACAACTTGATTTTTACCACTCAATTTGTGATAAATTTGGTCCTTTCTCTGGATATATGAGAATCTGTACATATTACCTATTTTTTAGCATTTGACACATATGCTCATAATATGTGTCATAACAAGATACTGCATGTCGCTGTGTTTCCATATTCCTCTGATAGGCAGTAGAACCATTTGAATTTGAAATCTCTCCAAATTTTATATTTCTCCAAGAAATGCAGTGTCTGACTGTAAGGTACAGTAAAGAAAATTGGCTAAATTAGAGTGAATATAACGTAATGTCATAACATCTAGTTGAAGTTTTTTAATTTGGGTTGCCCACACTAAAGAAAAGTAAGCTTTAAAAACCCAGTCTCTTAGAGTTTGTTGACAACCTTCATTGATGAACTCAACTCTTCTATGAAGAAAAGTGGTCTGCATTCAATTTAGATATAAAGATCTTGTTTCTAGACCAAAAAAAGCAATGTCATATTTTGAACTATCCAGTTTGTCAATGTTTATGCCAGCTTAAATTAAGCAATTAAAAAGCAACTTAATTCTTTTATTTAAGGAGTTTATTTCCTTATAGTTAATCTTAAGACATAGGCAAGCAGCCAAATATGATTTTACCAATATGCTTTTCAATATAGGATATAATCTAACAAAATATCATAAACATGCTACTTGTCATTTTTTCAAAAGTTTCCTATAAGTTACATGTGTATATAATTTAATTTAGTGAACTATAACTGGAATTTTATAGACATTTATTTCTTCCCCTTAATGGATGGAAATTAGAAATAAACTTTTGAAAAGATTATTTTCTGGTCATTGCTAGTCTTTAGTTGATCTTATGGTCCATGGTAACTCTAACTGGTATGTATTTTGTATTCTCTTTGGCTATTATTATGGGAATGAATGCTTACCCTCCTACTGCATCTATCGTGCCAGTGATGGACGCTCTATTCCCAACATAAGGGTCTCAGTAATACTTTAGTAGTAAATTTAAAGGTCTGTTTTCCTTATATTGTGTACTATATCCTCTTTATATTCTGTGTTATCTGATTAGACAGTTGCTTAAGAAGCATGGAAAATGCAGAAATGACTGCAGTGCTGCAGCGCACTACGCCTGTCTGCGCTCTATGCGCTACCATACAGTTCGCGAGCTTCGGGCAAGGGGCTGGAGGTTGAAACACACAAAGAAACACAGAGACAGCACAGACAGAGAGACAGAAACACGGACACCTCTAGTCACTAGTAAGAAGCCCCTTATTCAATAGCATCATGGAGGCTTATATACCCAACAGTCAGATGGGCCAACAGATGGAAACCTTATTCTCTGATCCTTAAGGCAAAGCAACAGGTGCTCGTGAAGCAGAGCAGGTAAACAACTTTGACACAGCTTTCAGTAACTCAAATCAGAAGGAAAGTAAAGATCTCTAGCAGGGAGGAGCAGCTGGAGGCCAGGACTCCAAACGGTTCCAACGCAGTGCAGCAGAAATTACGGTGAACTTTTTCACTGTTTAAGTAGGATTTCAGAAACAGTTTTTAGTTTAATTTTTTTGTATTAGAAAATGCAGATAGTACTTTCACTAAAGTAACTGTGTAGTAATTTAAAATATGATATGCAAAGGCAACACATACGCTCTTAATGAAATAAATTCGAAGATCAGTAAAGATTAGTGATTGTTGAGACAATTTTATAAAGAGCTTCATGGATTGTTGAATCAAAAACTTTTACAGTGTATTCTTGGAAAACATCCTCGGAAGTATTTTGTAGCCATTTTTGAACTTTTAAAACTAGCTATTGTGAATGCATTACATTGTTCCTTTTTAAGATTCATTTTTATTTGATGTATGGAATGTTTTGCCTGCATGTTTGCCTATGCACTCCATACATTCCTGGTGGGTGTGGTGGCAAGAATGGCATGAGACCCACTGAAGTGGCTAGAGATCATCATGAGCTGTTGTGTATCAGATGTGCAGGAGGATGAGACTCCAGGCCATTTGTTTGTGGATTTTCCTTTCATTTCTGAGAGTTTTTAGTACATTATTCATTTTAATTCTTTCTTTTCTTAGGTATTAGCAAAATGTGCTTCCTAGGAATTATCATTCCTGTTGGTTTCCCAAATGTGGCTGATTCTTTTTGCTTTGTTTTTGCATTATTTAAATTTGAGCAATGCTCTTTTTCAAAAGACTACTTCTTTGCCTTCCTAGTGTTTCTTCTACTGGAACTAGTCACCTACCTGGAAATTCACCTTGTATTTTTTTCCTGATGTTTACTTTTAAATTTCTGAGATTTACTTGTTTGTGTCATTTTAACATTTTTCTATCATTTCTATTCATCCTCATTCTTTTTTCTGGCTTTCCTATATCTTACTTTTTCTGCTTTACTATATTTTCCTTTTTAATGTATCTTACATTTGCTTTAAAATTTCTGAGCTCTATTTGCTTATGGTCTTTTAACCATTGTCTTTCATTCCTATTCATCCTCATTCTTTTTTCTGGACTTTTTAATGTTTTATTTGGAAATTTTATACATGCATATTACATGTTTTAGTCAATTTCCCCCCTTTTTCCTCCCCTCCAATTCTTTCCAATCCCTCCCACCACTTTTCCCTCTGAACTGTAAGTATTCTCTGCTTTCAACTCACTGAGCCCTCTTTGTGCAGCTGCTGTGTGCACTAGTCTAGGACCAAACACTGAGCAAGGGAACCGCTCAGGGGTCATTCCTAAGAAAATGCACTCTTCCTCCCCTTATGTGCATCATTTGTCAATAGCACCTCACCGAGGACATCATAAGCCACACCCTATCAATGCTGTTTCAGTCATGTGAAAGTCTTGTCCATGAAGTCACAGTGATTGAAGTTACATGTGTGTAACAAACACTTTTTTGAACAGATGTCCACTATCTCTGGCTCTTAAAATATTTTTGCTCATCCTCAATGCTTACTCCTGAGTTTTGTGGACAACATTTTAAGAATCAATTTTCTTTATATTCTAGTTCATTAGCTTTATTTTTGACTATATTCAATGTCCATTTTAGTATTATTTATAAGAAGTTTGACAACACTGTATAATTTCCAGGAAGTCTTGCATTTTTTAAATTCTTTTACATATCAACTTTTGAAAGCTATTAAAGTAAGTATTATAATAGTTTTTGATTCTTCTTTACCATCCTTTTTTATTTCATTTTCTTTGGGGGTGATTGTCATATGTAGCATCCGCAGTACAGTACTACGCCTGTAGGTACTGCCTGCACTACAGGACCATATGGTTATAGAGCCAGGCAAGGGGCTGGAGATTGAAACACACACACACACAAACACACACACAGAGAGAGAGAGAGAGAGAGAGAGAGAGAGAGAGAGAGAGAGAGAGAGACAGACAGAGAGAGAGACAGAGACAGAGAGAGACAGAGAGAGACAGAGAGAGAGACAGACAGAGAGAGAGAGAGAGAGAGAGAGGGAGAGAGAGAGAGGTGTCATCCTTGAAGCAGGAATGCCAAGAATGCCCCTTGAATCAAGAATGTCCACTTTATTGTATTCCAGGGCAGCTTATATAGGGTCTTTTTGACTAAAAGGCCATGCCCCAACTCTCTGGGTTTTTCAGCTGCAAGCCACCGGAAACCACTCCCTCTTGCTCAGAGCAGCTGCAAACACAGGAAAACAAGTTGTTCACAGGAAATTCAGGGTCGGGAGGTCCATAGTCCCCAACACTCATAACCTTTTGTCTTTTTGTATTTTACTTCTGAAATGTTTAGAATTGTTGACTGATCAGTTTTGTTTGTAAGTAATGATCTAGATTCTACAAAACCAGTAATTGCATCTTTGTTGAGCCCAGGTAATGGCTGTGTGTCTCCTGAAAGGAATGTGTGGGATCTTTAATTTCACCATTCCCAGTTTTTTTTTTTTTAACTTGACAGAGACAAATGCCCAAATAGATGAGTTTCAACTCCAATGACTCACTTTCTTTCCTAGATTTGTCCATTTTTCTTTTCAGTGTTCTCTGTCTCTAGCTCATGTAGGATAGAAATGAAACACTAGAGTCCCCACTTGAGATGGAAGAATTGTTTTACACTCTCTGTTCCTTCTTACATCCCTGGCTTTAGGGGAGATTCCTCACATGCTACCACAAAGCCCAGAGTGACAGCCTCCATGCCCTTTTCTGGAACTTTCTTCCCATGTTTTTTGCTTACCTTGGCTTTCCAAGATTCTCCGCTATATTTCTTCAATTCATTAGTATACAGTGTGAGTAACAAATGTGTTGCTTAATTTTCCAAAATGGTGACATAGAAACTTTCCAGGCACAAACGGAGACAGTCATGCTTCACTAAATTTGCTTCTCTTTAATGTGTGAGTATCGTTAGAGGTGGTTTTGGTCTGCATTTTTGTCTTTTTTCTTTCAGTTGGTTTGACTTTTTGTATTCTGGTTTAAGACAGTGAGTAAATCTGTGATGTGGGATTCCCCTTTGTATGCTGTGAATATCGTTGGTAAAGGAACTGCTTTGGGCCTATAGCAGAGCTATAGGGGAAACAGAGCTAGGCAGGGGAAACGAACTGGAATGCTGGGAGAAAGGAGGTGGAGTCAGAGAGAAGCCATGTAGTTCCACTGGAGACAGACACCAGAACTTTACACAGTAAGCCACAGCCTCATGGTGATACACAGATTAGTAGAAACGGGCTAAATTAATATGTAAGAGTTAGCAAATAAGAAGCTAGGGCTAATGGGCCAAGCAATGATTTAATTAATACAGTTTCTGGGTGATTATTTCGGGTCTTGGTGGCTGGGACAGACAAGCGGTCTTCCTCCAACAAATCTGGTTCCCCAAAATACTGAAATTCTCTAGATTTTCAGTTTGGAAACTGTGCAGTAACTGGAATACCCAGGGACTTCCTGTCATACTTTCAAACCCTACTCCCTTCTGCTACTCACAGTAACAGACCCAAGGGATATAGCAATATAATATTTTATATATGAAATTATTTTCCCTTCATCCCTTCATTTGAGAACTGCATCTCTAGTGGTTTCACTATGATGTATGCATGGCCCCACCATGAGTCTCAGATATTTGAATACTCGGTCCCCAGTTTTTGGCTGTTTGGGGATGATTAAGAGGTAAAACCTTGTTAAAGGAGGTCTGTCATTGGGGGAAGGCACTGAGGTTTCAAAAGTACTGGGACCATTTGTGTTATCACCCTCTGCCTCTGGCTTCTGGTTAAGTTGTGAGGTCTCAGCTGCTGCTCCAAGCTCCCCTTTCTGATACCCACTATCATGGACTCTCACCATCTGAAAAATTATAAAGCCCAAATAAACTCTTTACCCTATGGGTTGTTCTGGTCACAGTGCCTTTACACAGTGATATTACAGTAACTTAAGACAACATGCATCATCCTAGCAATGATTTCATATCAATTAGACTATTTCCTTAATGCTGTTCCTGCACACTGTAATTCTAATGCATCAAAGACTAATAAAACGTTTTACTTGTTCATTTATCTCTCTCTACTTTCTGTTCCTTATGGGGCAAACTATACTTTTACTGAAGGAAATGTAATTAGCTCTTCTCATTATTTAGTCTGAGCTACTCAGCTTTGTCTCCCTCAACTCTGCTGACAGATAGCACTGGTATTAAATAAAGTCTTCCCCAGTACACAGCATTTGTTTTGCTCTGTTAAGTGAGAAATGTTGGGTAGGAAAACAACATTTTTTTAGCTTTGATTTCCTTTTCTTGTGTGAACATATGGAAAGTTTATTCATATTTTTGAATAGAACAAGAAAATAATACTTTCTGTTTTACTTATTTTTTTAAATATACCCGTGTCTATAATCTAAAGTGTGATCATAAGTTTAAATAATCTTAAATATTTATTCCATTTTTGTTTTCTGTTGGAAAGTAAATATTACAGGGGAAGATAAATACAGTGATTAGTTTTATTAAGTCTATTTCAAAGATCTTTTCTTTTACTACTTTTTTCTGGTGATGGAGGTAAAACTCAGGATCAGGCATTTTCTAGGCAAGTGCTCTCAATGATCAATGCCCTATTAATTTTGAACAGGGTCCCTCTGTATAGCCCAAAGAGTCCCCAAAGATTTGATCCTCCTGCCTCTATTTCTGGATGCTTGTAACACAATTCTAATTTGTCTTAATAATAAAAACCTGGAGTCAGATATTGGGGTAAATGCTGAAAGATCAGAGAAGTAAAGGAGTCAAGCACTAGATGGACTTTTTACTTCTACTGAATCCTCAGACTGAAGGGGGCAAGATCCTGTCTCCATGAATCCTCTGACTGAATGACCTGAGCTCCTGTCTCCTGCCACTTTATAGTCCTCTCTCTACCCAACCATATGCCTTTCCCGTTTCCACCTTCCTAGTGTTGGGACTAAAGGTGTGTGACTCCCAAGTACTGGGATTAAAGGTATGAGCCACCACTGCCTGGATCTGTTTCTATTTGAGATTGGATAAATCTAGTGTAGCTCAGGGTGCCCTTGAATGCACAGTCATCCACCTGCCTCTGCCTCGGCCTCCCAAGTACTGGGATTAAAGGTGTATGCCACCACTGCCTGGACTCTATGGCTAGCTTGTAGCTTGTTTCACACTCTGATCCTCAGACAAGCTTTCTTTATTATAGCACAAACAAAATATCACCACAGGTGCTGGTATTAACGGCATGAGTTACCACACCTGACTCTAGTTTCACTCTGACTACCATTCAGACAAAGACCAAGAAAGCAAGCATGAAGAGGTTACCATAATGCAATACAATAATCAAATGGAGATTTTGAATAAAGCAATTAAAATATATACATAAGAGACATGTTGGTGGGTGGCTATACTACTGTTGAAAGTCTGAGATGGGTTTGAGCTCATGAAGATAGACAGAGTTTACCCAAGACAGATTCACTCAAGATAGATGGGTCTCATCCGGATTTTGTTAAGAATGGAAAGGATAAGTGAAAGAGAAGACAATAACTGATAATCTGTCCACAAGTGCTCTAAAATCTCTCAAATAAACCATTGCAATTATTTTACCATCCTTTTCCTGCCTTTTATATTTGATGATGGAGGTGAAGAAATTGGTGGAGGCAATACCACCAGTCAATATGACCAGTATCTGGATATGGATCTTCTCAGTTCCGAAGCTTGTGTTTTGATCAAGGGTTCACTATATTTTCTTGTTATATCACAATTTATTATATATGGTTATTACAAATTTCTCTAAAAAATCAGTACAATACAGTATAGAGCGATCTGGTACAAACTATCTTTTTGTGTTTCTTCCCTAAAACAGAAACAATATTTAAAACATTTCAATTATATTCAATTGAGTCAATGTACATAAAACAGCATACACATTCCTTCTAAAATAGTACTAGGATATCAGTAAGATATATTTTAATTCCCTAATATTTCATAAATGATGTTGAACTCATAAATTAAGTCACAAAATAAGATTAAAACATGTGAGTATATAAAATTAAATTATAAATGAACAGATAAAATTGGTATTTCATAAAAGAATAAAATTTATTCTGTTAGTGAGGCCTTTCTTATGTGTTAGCTGCAATTGGATTGATTAAATGTACAAGAAATTTTAAATACTTTAAACAATAATGATTCAGGAAAATTAACAGTTTATGCAATATCATTCATTTAATGTTGTTCAGCAGTTTCCTTTGAGTTGCAACATCCATTCCATCCTCCAGAAAGGCCAGTGAATATTAAGTAAGTTAGCAATCTACAAGTGTCAGAAGTTCCTGAAATTTACCAGATTTACAATCTCTACTCCTTCCTAAGGTTATATAAGCAAGAACTGAAGAGAGAAACACGTCAACACGTCATTGAGCTGACTGTACTTCTGGAGGCTTGTGGTTCGTTACCTATGTAGATTCTTTCCCAGAATACCTTGGAACAACTAAAGAGTAGTTCCTAAGGCAGAAGTACTGTGAACTAAATTAGCATGAGATAATTAAAATCACCAATGTTACTATATTTGGGTGTAGAGCTTTAAAAAAAAAACTGTTTCAGTTAAGATTTCTATTGCTGTGAAGAGACACCATGACCACAGCAACTATTATAAAGAAAAACATTTAAATAGGGCTGGCTTACAGTTTCAGAGGTATAATTCATTATCTTAACGGCAGCATTCAGGCAGACATTGTGCTGGAGAAGGAGCTGAGAGTTCTACATCTTGATTCACAAGTAGCAGACATAGTCTTTATGGTACTCTGAGATTAGCTTCAGGAAAGGAGACCTCAAAGTCCACCCCACAGTGACCCACCTCTCCAACAAGGCCACACCTACTTCTACAGTGACATTCCTCCTAATAGCGTCACTTCTTATGACCAAGTATTCAAACACATGAGTCTTTAAGGGGCATACCTATTCAAACCACCACAAAGGGGTACTTAAAATTAAAGAAAATCATAAGAGTGGAACCCTGATCTGATAAGATTAGTGTCCTTATAAATGAAGATACCCCAGAGCCTCACTCATGCAGAGAAAAGCTATATGTGGGTATAGTGAGAAGCCAGATACATGTGAGTTTTTGAGTCCTGCGATAGGAGAAATTAGAGGTACTTCACTTTGATATTAAACTATTAGCCCCTGAAATTGAGGAAATGAATTTTTGATTTTTACCCTTGCATTCTGTATCATCTTGTGCAGACTGACATCAAAAAAATGTATTTTAATCTTCTCAGCTTGGTATGTCTTTTACATTTGTGTTAAAGTTCAGGCCACCAAATCCCTTCTTGAAGATTGTTTCATCTCTTTGAGAGCCATTCTGGCTGTCCCATGCTCAGTGGTACATATCTCATTCCAAGTGAGGAAGTATTATTAAAAGTGAAAACCCTAATGTGTGGCTAACATATGTCGGTGGGTAAAGATGTGTGCTGACACTTCCAAAGCGAGTGGACATTCAGTGCTAGAGGAAATGAGTCCCACCATAAATCTGAAAAATTTCTGAAGATGTTTGCTATATAATAGGGGAGATGCATAAGTTAGTAATTGGACTCTGAAGGCCACATTTAACTGGGAGTCTTATAAAAAAGACCTTTATTTTCATGTTACTTACATGAGCATATCATATTTAATCATACTTTGAATTTTAGATTGCCTTGTATGTTGGTTTGAGTAAGATTGGCTGCCATAGTTATATATTTGAATACTTAGTCATCAGGGAGTGGCACTACTTGAGAAGGGTTAGTAGATGTGGCTTATTGGAAAAGGTATGTTTCTGGGGGGGGGGAACTTTGAGGTTTCAACAACCCAGCCAGGCTCAATATTGCTCTGTTCCTGTGGCATTTGGAAACAAATGTAGAATTATTAGATATTTCTTCAGTATCATGTCTGCCTGTGTGCCACCATGCTGTTCATCATGATGATAACAGATTAAACCTCTGAAATTGTAAGCAAGCTCATTAAATGCTTTCTCTTATAAGAGTTACCTTGGTCATAGTGTCTCTTCACACTAAGACAGAAGTTGCCACCAAGTGTGGGGTATTGCTGTGACAGGCCTGACAATACTGCATACTGGTAGAAAGTTGACTTTGGGACTTTGAATTAGGAAGGTAAAACAATGTTAATGAGCCCTACTGGTAGGACCATGGAAGGCAATGGTGCTGAGAGCAGTGTCAATCATCCTGGCCTGGCTCAAGGGATTTCAGAGGATAAGAATATTAAGTACTGGCCTAAAGACAATTCTTGTGATATTTTGGTGAAGAATGTGGTTATTATCTGTCCTTGTCCAAAAATTCTGCCAGAGGGCAAATTAAAGCATTTTTGGATTAATGGTGTTATCAGAGGAGAATTCAAATACTCACATATAGATCTATACTTAAAACGAGCAAGGTGGGCAAGGGGAAGTACAAAACGTACACTTTGAGAAGAAAAGGAACACGAGAAAATGCAATTTTGGAGCCAAATCCAGTTCTTAAGAAGATAAAAAAGTTTAAAGAAAAATCTGATGCTAAATGACAGAAAGGAAGTTTCTTCCTCAGAGCAAGACCCTACTTAGCTAACCTTCCACCTTATAAAAAGGAATTAAAGAAAAGCATAGGCAGTGAAGGAAACCATCCACAACAGAAAGCTGATACAAACTTACCTAAGAAGGGGGCCATGTCCCAGGTCCATCAAGCAGCAGCAGTGGGTAGCAGGCATCAGCCCCTAATGTTTCAGACCATGTTGGTGTGTCAGTTTCTCACAGAAGGTCACTTGTTTGTTTTCAGCTGCTCAGCCCCAAAATAACCACACAGAAACTGTATTAATTAAATCACTGCTTTGCCAATCACTTAAGCATATTGCTAGCTAGCTTTTACATCTAGAATTAACCCATTTTTATTATTTTATATTTTACCACGAGGTTTGTGGCCTACCAGCAATGTTTCAGCTGGCAGCTCGCATCTTTTTTCTCTGGTGGCTACATGGCATCTCTCTTGACTCCACCTTCTTTCTCCCAGTATTCATTATAGTTTTCCTCGCTTAGTTTTACTCTGCCCTATCAACAGACAAATGCAGTTTCTTTATTCATTAATCAATAAAAGCAACACATATACAGAAGGATTCCCCACACCATTTAACCATGTAGTTCTGGAGTAGAGTCAAGAAGTAGGAAAGGGGTTATAGAATCTCACTTCACAGCTAAGGAAAACCAATGAAGATAGGTGTATATCAAGGATGTCCCCATATCAAGTCCTAGAAAAGCCATTGCATGAAGCTCTAAGGGTGAAGCCTACATTGTCTTGGAGACTCAAGATATTATAATTGCCAGAGCTGTGGGATACTTGCCAAGAAAAGTTTCTTTATGTTTTGTTTTTTTTTTCTGTTTGTTTATGTAGGGAATTTTCTTTTTTGTTAAAATTTTATTTTAAATTTTATTCATTTTATGTGCTAATCACTGTTCCCCCTCCCTTTCTTCCTCACACTTTCCCTCCACCTCCCCCCAAACCCACCTTACATCCACTCCTTAGAAAGGGTAAGGCCTTCCATGGGGAGTCAATGAAGCCTGGCACATTAAGTTGAGGCAGAACCAAACCTCCTCATCCCATATCCCCCCGCATCCAGGCTGAACAAGGCATTTTACCATAGGGAATGGGCTCCAAAAGGCCAGAACATGCACCAGGGATCTATCCTGGTCCTGCTTGCAGGGGTTCCTCAAACAGATCAAACTATACACTGTCATCCATATGTAGAGGCCCTAGTGTGGTCCATGCAGGCTCCCCAGCTGTCAGCCTAGAGTCTGTGAGTTCCCATCAGCTCAGATCTGCTATCTTGGTGGATTCCCCCACCATGCTCTTGACACCCCCCCATTCATATAATCCCTCCTCTCTCTCTTTGACTGGACTCCTGAAACTCGATTTGGTGCTTGGCTATGGATCTCTGCATCTGCTTCCATCAGTCACTGGATGAAGATTCTGTGATGATAGGGTAGTCACCAATCCAATTACAGTAGAAGGTCAGTTCAGGCATCCTCTCCACTATTGCTAGGAGTCTTAGCTGTGGTCATCTTTATAGATTCCTGAGAATTTCCCTAGCACCAGTTTTCTGCCTAACCCCATAATGGCTCCCTCTATAAAGATATCTCTTTCCTTGCTCTCCACTCTGTCTCTCCCCCAACTCAACCAACCAGTCCCCTCATATTCTCATTCCCTATCCCATACCCTCTACAGCCCCTGCTCTGCTCCCAGTTTACCCAGGAGATCTTTTCTCTTTCCCCTTTCTATGATGATCCATTCATACCTCTTAGTGTCTACCAAGGAGAACCGTTAACAGGCTATGCATTCAGTCCAAGAGAGAGAAGTTTGTTGCAGTCAACAGAGCTGAAAGGAATTGGAAATCTGTAGGATCTTTGACATTGGATATAGAGATGCAGAGTTTATATTTTGTCGAGCTGATTTCTGTATTTCTTTGGTCCAGTCTTTCCTCACTATGCTCTCTTTCCTTCCTTTGGGGTAGGAATGCTGATATGGGAGGTCCTTCTGTTTATGTGTTGCTTTTATTGGTTAATGAATAAAGAAACCACTTTAGCCTGTTGATAGGGCAAAACTTAGGTAGGTGGGGAAAACTGAACTGAATGCTGGGAGAAGGAAGGAGGAGGGAGAGGGGCCATGGAGCCGCCGGAGACAGACATGCTAAGACTTTGTTGGTAGGCCGCGACCTCATGGTGATGCACATATTACTAGATATGGGTTGAATTAAGATGTAGGGTTTAGCCAATAAGAAGTTAGAGCTAGTGGGCCAAGCAGTATTTTAATCAATGCAGTTTCTGTGTGATTATTTCAGATCTAAGCTAGCCGGGT
Source organism: Ondatra zibethicus (assembly GCA_004026605.1). Lineage (NCBI taxonomy): Eukaryota > Metazoa > Chordata > Mammalia > Rodentia > Cricetidae > Ondatra > Ondatra zibethicus. The sequence goes on along the minus strand of PVIU01003141.1, from coordinate 134,299 downwards.
GAGCGGGAACCAATAAGCGATTCCCCTTCCTCGACAGAATTCATATTCTGTGACATTGTATGTTGGAAGTATGTGATATTCTTTTTTTATTTTGATTTTGGAAGTGGTTACAGTTAACAGACTGCCATAAGACTTTTAAACAGTGTTGAGACTGTTATAAACTATGGGAATTTCTGAAGTAGTACTGAATGCATTTTCACATTATAATGCGGCTACAAGCCTAAAGGAGGCAGGGGGTGGAAAGCAGTGGTTTGAATAAGAATGCTGCCATAGGCTCATATGTTTGGATGATTAGTCATCAGGGAGTAGCATTAATTGAGAAGGATTAGGAGGTGTGGCCTTGTTAGTGTAGGCATGGCTTTGTGAGAGAAATGTGTCACTGGGGGTGGGCTTTTAGGATTTAAAAGCCCAAGCCAGGCCCAGTGTCACTGACATTCTGCTGTCTGCAGATGTATATATAGAATTCTCAGCTACTTCTCCAGCACCACATCTGCCTACAAGCTATCATGTTTCCCAACATGATGATAATGGGTTAAACTTCTGAAACTGTAAGCAATCCTCAAGTAGAGTTGCTTGGTCATGGTGTCTCCACAACATTAGAAAACTGACTAGGACAACCTAATTTCACATTCTCATCTTAAATTCCAATTACATGGATATTATTGATAAATTGATTGACATGCAGGGAGTTTGCTTTATCAAACTTATTTAGGCTTAGAATTTGGTCCCAAATTCATCCACAAATTCAGGAAACTTTCCCTTCTCTCACATTTATGTTCTTTGAGAATATAGCAAATTTACACTATAGGAGAAGATAAGAGGCTATGCAGTATGCAAAGCTGTAAGATTTCATATGGTAATGGGTATTCAAATGGTTTTGTTTCCCAAATGTAGTATCTACTGCTACAAACCTCAAATGGAACAAAATATTTGGTAGAAGAAGGTGAAGCTATGATGTGGACTTGAAAGTTAACAGTTGAAACTAATCACTTCTTACTGAAATGTAAAAGGTCAGTTAGCATGGAGAAAAAGATCCTCCGAAATACACATTTAGTGTGGCACTGCTTCAGCTGCCACTGGGTAAGCAGGTTAATAAACTCTTCTTAGTGGTTTATTGTCATTTACAATTCTGAAAGGACATGCTGAATCACATATTTTATTTAAGAGTAAAATGTAATTGTTTGGGAATTGTTGGGAGCAGAGAAATAAGATTAGAAAGGAAAAAAATAATAGTTGTAAATTAGAGACAGAAAAATATAGCAAGGATTTCTTTTAGCATCTGGAGTTTAAGAAAGTTGAGGCTATGATACAACTTTGAGAACCTGATGTGTGTGCAGAAGAATCAAGCAAATGATGGGTATTCTCTGTTAGGGAACATATTAGGGACAAAGTTGGAAGACAGTGAGTTTGGGGTTTTCATTGCTTCTTCAACAAGATACAAAAATGACTGCTTCCTGGTCTGATGCTGAGGGAATACGTGAGAGCTGGCAGTTCATCCAGCATTGCTCAAATGCTATCAATAGGCAAGGCACCTTATGTGACAACTCTTCATTTAGTTTAATTTACTGTAGCTCACATATATTAATATCCCAGTAGACTACCTTGTGTCCCATTTCTGGCAGTGTGTATGTCTCACTTTATCTGTATGGGATTCCCTTGTGAAATATTTGGAAACTCTATCATAAAAAGCAACAGAAAAGGAAAGATATTGTTTGGGAAGTAGTTTTTTCATATGGTTGACTAGACAATTGCTACCCCCAAAAATGATACAACATGTAGACTAGATAAATTCTTTCAATGTTTCTTTGAAGTTTCATAAGAGCATGTTGTGCTGAAAATAAGTTAATTAAATAAGAGTAGAAATATTTGCTTATCCATTTTTTCATACTTATATTCCACTGGTATTTATTAAGCTCATACTGTGTATAATTCACAGTGGTATTTATTTTAGCAGTCCAAGTAAACTGTCAGACAGTTCTAATTTTATACCACCATTGTGAAAAAATGAAAAATTTAAATTTGCCAGGAAATGAAAATGATCTATGTTATATATTGGTAAAGAAAATGGATATTTATATATTTATATCCATTTTCTTTACCAATATATGTGTGTGTATAAACAACTACGCTAAAAAAGAACAAAATATTGCTATTTGGAGAACACAGACCAACATGGCATCACTAAGTTAACTAAAATCTAAAATAAGGGAAACACAAAAAAGTACCATATGACCTCCCTCATGTATAGAATCAAAACCGTTGCTTTACTAGAAGATGAGAGTGGAATAGATGGAAGCTCCAAGGTATCAGCAACATCTAGCAGAAGGAAGAAGTGAAGGAATTGATGGATGGATACTAAGTCACAGAAGAAGTAATAAATTTGGTAAGTTATTGTATAGGAAGGTAACTATAGTGTATTATTTTAAAAGCCAGAACAAAGGTTTATTTTAATATTTCCACCATAAAGAGATGGCCTTTAAGGAGTTATATATGTTTACCTATATTTTATCATCATATAACATATTCATACATAAAAACAAGTAACATTTTAAAAATTGATTCAAGTATAACATTGAAAAAGTATATTAACATTAAAAAATTCACTTTCACCAGCATGAAGGACCAAATGTTCCCTAATAAAAGAAGTACATGCTTGAGAAACTATAATTTTCTATTTATTTGTATTGGTGGAGAGACAGAGGGATCTTTTTAAGTAGTTCTTTTAGTTTTTGAGATTACAACATATTTAAATAATTTCCTGATTATATTTTTTCACCAAACACTCCTATATACTTATTTTTGCTCTTTCCAAATTCATAACATTTTAAAAATTAATTCTTGATGTTTTCATATATATATATATATGTGTGTGTGTGTGTATTTCCAAATGTAAAAGTACACACACACACACACACACACACACACACACACACACACACACATATATATATATATATATATATATATATATGGAAATTTCTGTATCACCTGGTCCCATAGTTGTTCAGTCCCAAAAAAAACACACAGAAACTTAAATTGATTATAAGCTGTTTAGCCTATTAGCTCAGGCTTATTAACTAACTCTTACAACTTAAATTAAACCATAATTCTTGTCTATGTTTAGTAATATGGCTTGGTACCTTTTTACAGTAAGGCATTTTTATATTGCTTCCTCTGTTTTTGGATGAAGGCTACGTCTCTGCTTTTCTTCTTCCCAGAATTCTCCCTGGTTGCCCTGTCTTTACGCCCTTCCTGGCTACTGACCAATCAGCATTTTATTAAACCAACACACATGACAAATCTTTGCAATGTACAGGAGCATTCTCACACAGCATATGAATATCCTTCTCAGTCTGTATAATGTTACTTGTATATAAGCCTTCAGGACTGATCACTTGCTGTTGACTACCCAATTAGTGTGCTCTCATTTGAGGAAGACTATTTATGCCATTCTCACAATCCACAGGTGATTATAGTTCCTGTGTAGGGTTGAGGCTTCCTGGGCATCCCTGAATATCCCCCACTGGCTTGTTTATTGTTATTCTATAAATTGGATTACATTCTGCTAATTTTATTATTTATTTTGGTGTTTAACCTGTATTGTCACATTTCTTCTGTGGGACACTCTTAAGTACAGCTTGTGTATTTTTGGTTTGGCCCTGTACTTTTCTAAAGTTGATCACCGTAAAATATATTTATTTTTTCTATACCTGAGTCCTGGAGTTAGCTTCTTGTATGAAAAGCTATGTTTATAACATTTAATGGAAAATAGCATTTTAGAAGCATTGTTACATGTGACCCTCATAGTGGATAGTAAAAGGGACTATAATAGCCATAATTTTCAAATTACACTTATTTATTTGTTTATTTATTATTCTCTCTTTCCCTCTGTCTTTCTCTATCTCTTTGAGAGCATGTCTATATGCAAAGACACATATATGGAGGTAGAAGGATAATTTGGCATTCTCGCTTAGTGTCTGGGAACTAGGAATGAAATTCAAGCTCGGGGACAGCTGCTTTAACCCTCTGAACTTTCTGTGGCTGCAAAAGACCTTATTTTCATTCATGATTTTTTTTTCCTTCTTCTTGAAATCTCAAGTTCTTTACTGTGCCGGTAACTTCAAGTCTACTCCCTCTGTGCCATTCTGGCAGAATCAGGGTATCTGGTCTTATGTTGCCGCCTTTGATACATTTAGAGTGGTATTTGTGCAGGAGGATAGATATGAATCTATTTTCATTATTCTCCTGCAACAATCCAGCTTAACTAGCACATTTGTTGATAACACTCTTTTCTCCAGTGTGTATTTTTAGTTCATTGTCAAAAGTTGGGTGTTCAATCAAGTGTGGCTATCACAGGAATATGTACATAAGAAAATGGGTCACATTTCATTGTAGACAGGATGTAGAGCCAAATTGATGCTATTTCTCGATTCATTGTATCCTTTATATTCCGTCCACAACCTCAACCCCTGGAAGGGTGCCGACACAATTAAGGCTAATTTGACTATGTCATATTCTAATGTAAAAATTCTTTATAAGTGTACCTGGAAACTTGTCTCCTTGATCATTCTAAATCCTGTTATTAACCACAGCAAGAGAGTACTCTGGTACATGTCACTAGCCCAAGAAATAATGAATATTCAAAATTCAGGGACTGTGAATATTTATCAGTAATGTATTACTTATGTGGCATAATTTTGACATTGAATTTAATCACTAAACCTAAAAGCAGAATATATTATTGCTTTAAAAATTGTTACTTCCTTATTATTGTGATGTAAAAACATATACAAATTTGGATATCATCTTTATTACTAGACATTATTGCTAATTCTTTAGCTTTTTATTTATGAGATAATAACCTAATTACATTTACCCCTGATATTCCCCCTCCAAACCCTCCCATATACCCTCCTCTCCTTTTCTTCAAATTCATGGCCATTGTGTTTATTAATTGCTACTTCATTATTTTTTAAATACTTTTTGGTGAAATATGTATCTATATGTCATAGTGATACTTTTTTCACAGAAAAATCTCTGTATAGAATTGGTATCAAAGTTATTCTGATTTCATACAATTTTATTTTGTTTTCATACAGACTCCGTGCAAGCTGGTCTTGAACATATAAGATCCCCTTGCCTCAGTCTCTGAAGTGATGGCCTACAGGTATAAACTACTTCATCTGGCATCATGAAAAGATTTTCAAAAATTCCTTTTTTCTGAGTTTGCAGGAAGAATTTGTGAATAATTGGCTCCCCTCCACCCATGTTTGGTAAATCATGACAGTCATGTTCCCCAGGTCTGTGTTATTTTTGTTTTTGCTCTAGTCAGAATGCTCCTATTTGTGATGTATGTTTTAAACTTCAGTACTATTCAGTCATTTTGTGAAGTCAGTTTTGGCTATCACTATTTTTCAACTGTTTGGTTGCATTGATCCAAGTCATCACAGTTATGGAAAAAGAACTATTTGTAATAGTATTATCCATTTTAATATCTTTCTATTATAGCTAAAGTTTGTTTATGCCCTTCCATTGTTGTTTTCTCCTTAATTTAAATATAAATTTATTGCATGTTTATTTATTAAAGGTAGTGGCTCAATGTGTTGATTTTTACACTTTTTTTTAATAATATAAGCATCCATTTGTGTGCCTACATTGTGTTCCACAAATTTTTGTTTTGTTGTACTTTACTTTTCATTCACTTCAAAATATTTTCTAATTTCTCTTGAGAACAAATTTTTTGACTCATGGGTAATTTAAAATGTGTTGTTTATTTCTAGTATTTTGGGAATTTGCCACCTGTCTGTCCAGTACTGATTTCTAATTCAGTTCTGTTAGAGTCAGAGAGTTTGGTTTGCATATTTTGTTTTATTTGACTTTGTTATGGCTTATTTTTATATATACTCTTTGTTGGTAAAAATCAAGTGGACTTAAAGTCCCTTTTAGTGATGCCTTGCTGTCCTAATTTGTCACTACATGAGCAAGACAGTTGACACTATATTTCAAGTCTTTAATTTTGACAATCTTCCTGTCAAGTTATCCTCTTGGTTATTGCTTATGGGTGATAGCTGAAAAATGTGTGAGATTATGAGGTTATATATTTCTCTTATTATGTATTCTCTTGCCATTTTTTGTATGTGTACGTGGCATGCATGTAAGTGCATTCTTATACTTGTGGGTACCCACAGATGTGTGAAGGTGCTTTTCTACATGTCCATGCCTGTATGTAGGGGCCTGAGATTGACACTGTGTCTCTTCATTAATCATTCTGTACTTTATATAGAAAATCAGTCTTTCAGTTGTACCTAGAGTTGTGAATTCATCTAGTCTCACAGGCCACCTTTCGCTAGGGATCCCCTGTTTCTAATTCCTGAGTGTGGGAATTATTGTGGGCTTTTCTCACATTTATCTGGGTGCTTGGAATCTAGTGTGAACTCTGATCCTCACACTTGCATGGCATCTTTTTATTCACTCAGGTTTATTATATTTGTATTATTATTATTATTATTTGCTTTTCATATTTTGAGGCTCTGTACTAGAATTCATATACAGTCTAGACTCTTATGCTTAGTTAATTTGTCCTTTCATTGTTAAGTGAAGTCTCCACTTAGAGCAAAATATTCTTATTTGTTGTAATTTTTTAATGAGCCTGGGACTTTTCTGTCACCTCTGATGGCCTCAACTAGATTAAAACTCATAGAAAACCTCTAGCCTCAGCCTCCCAAATGTTGGGATTATAGACATGTACTACCATGTTTAGTACAAAAGCATATTTTTATGATGCCTATTTGGTGTAGGAGGGTCCTTTTGTATTTGGGTTGCTCTTATTTGTTAATAAAGAAACTGTCTTGGCCTTTTGATAGGGTAGGACTTAGATAGACAGGGAAAAAGAGAACAGAATGCTGGGAAGGGGACAGAGTTAGAGAGAGCTGCCCGCCATAAAGCTCCCAGGTCAGACACACTAAATCTTTCCCCGTAAGCCACAACTTGTGGTGACACACAGATTATTAGAAATGGGTTAAAAAATATGTGAGAGTCAGCCAAAAGAGGCTAGAACTAATGGGCCAGACAGTATTTTAATAGATACAGTTTCTGTGTAATTATTTCGGGTATAAGCTAGCCAGACACTGGGCGGCGGGAGCCGGGCAGCCACTGGGACCAAAAGCAGACCCGTGCCTCTTACTACAGATTGGCCATATTCCCAAATATTGTTTATAAATGTTCTTTAAATTTAAATTTAAAGGGGGAGATGATATAGATATGGATAATTTACATCGGTATAAATTTTACTTTACTGATATAAATTTAAGGTCAATTTTGTTATATATATATTTTTTCTGATCTTGATTAAGGCATTGTGATTGTGTAGTTCATTTAAAAATGTAATGTATAATTAAAAAATATAGGTTGTTAATAGATAATCATTGATATAGTCAAACTTGTAGTCATGTTAGTTAGATTTTCTAGATATATAGAGGTATATTTCAGTTAGACATTCTTCATATCTTTCAAAGACAACAGAATATGACATTTAAATATTTTAATAACTTAGGACTTTTCATGACAATGAGACATGTCTGCTCCTAATAGCACCAGCTACTTCAAGAGAAAGACGGACATCAAAGAGACTCCTTATGGAGTTGGTTTGCCATTTTGGCAAGAAAATGCTCTTGCCTGGACTGTTGCATAAACTGGACACAAAGAACCCATAGAGAGAGGACTGTTGAACTTACCTAAAGGTGAGATGATCCTTCAGGGTTCCTGATTCATAAAACAGTCTACGAGACATTCTACAGGACACAAAAATAGTAACTAAACTGTCTTTGAATTTTCCTGCATCATAAAAATGTCTACTGGATACTATGGGCCTGTAGAATAAAGATGAATACCCCAACGGTACAGAAAAACTTGGGGTGACTGTCCAGGCAGCGAGATGTCTCTGTCATTTCTAGACTTTAAAAGTTACTTATTTCTTGTTTACTTAGGTAATATCTTATCCTTCTAGAGTCTTTGATGGAGTTAAAAAATAGATAGTTATAGTAATGGTTTTCCATTGTTATAATAAAAAATAAAATAGATCTAAATATGGTAACTGTAATTCTTACTTGATAACTGTTTTGTTATATGTAATTTTACTATGCTAAAATAAAAGCCTTTCTTTTTTGTTTAAATAGAAAAAGGGGAAATGGTGTAGGAGGGTCCTTCTGTATTTGGGTTGCTCTTATTGGTTAATAAAGAAACTGCCTTGGCTTTTTGGTAGGGCAGGACTTAGATAGACAGGGAAAAGAGAGCAGAATACTGGGAAGGGGACAGAGTTAGAGAGAGCTGCCCGCCATAAAGCTCCCAGGTCAGACACACTAAATCTTTCCCCGTAAGCCACAACTCGTGGTGACACACAGATTATTAGAAATGGGTTAAAAAATATGTGAGAGTTAGCCAAAAAGAGGCCAGAACTAATGGGCCAGACAGTATTTCAATAAATACAGTTTCTGTGTAATTATTTTGGGTATAAGCTAGCCAGACACTGGGTGGTGGGAGCCGGGCAGCCACTGGGACCAAAAGCAGGCCCATGTCTCTTGCTACATCTATTTTGTCTGGCATTTATTTGGCTAATATTTTCCATCTTTGTATTTTTATAGTATCTCTGTGTAGTGGTCAGCTTCAATTGCCAATTTGATGAGATATACAATCACTGAGGGGAAGAACATTTGAGGATGCCTCAATAACTTCTGGATGGCACAGTTAACTTTATAGTGAGGGATGGTTCGAACTCACAGTTCTTCTGAGTCTTCTGATTATTGAGATTATACATGTGCATCATCATACTATTTCACTTTATTAATAGTCAATTGAGATAATAAACTCTTAATTTGTGTAACAGAACATTATTATAACATATAAAACTTAACTACATGAGTACAATTAAATTTGTTTGCAGATGTAGATACTGTTCACATCACTAGAGGGATGGATAACTGCCTGACTGATTAAAATGGAGTGTCCAATGAAACCAGAGGAAAGACAATGCTATATGTCAACTCTAGATGAATTAATGGACCAAACCCAATAAAATAGTTTACATTTTAATAGACTTTTATACTGTGTTTTCACCTTATTACCTGCCTTTTGTATTATGTTAAAGTTGGGTTTTTCTGAACTTTTTACCAAATAGTAAATAGACCAAACTACACTGCACTTATTACATTTATCTTGGAATAGATTATCTTTCATTGTCCAGTTAAAAAAATGTGAATTTAACATACATCACATCTTCTTCTTGCATGTAGTACGCATCCTACATACTCTTTTTAAAATGTGAGCTTTGCTTAATTCTTTTATAACTTGATTGGTTTGCCTTGAGTTTTTGAGTTCCTTTGCTCACTTGAAGCGTTTTCAGTAATAATTCCATTTTTTTTCCGAGTTGCTATGTCTCTACTTTTCTGTCTGTGCAACGACAGTAGCTCATCTCATGGTTTTTTGCATCAGTACTTCTTGAGACTGAGGAATTAGGTGAATATCCTTTACACATTGAAATTACATTAATAGATGTAATAGAGTTCTTAACCAAATAGAGAAAAATAGCCATATATATTGCATATTATTTATGTAGTTATAATTATTGAATACGACAGGTAAAGGTTAATGTTCTTTGTACTTCAACATTTAATTAAAAGTTAAATTTCTCCAAATTCCAATCACTAATTTGAAATGTATAACACAAAATAGATGTGAAATTCAGAACTGATTCTAGGTTTTTTGGGTTTTTTAATTGATTTTTATTGAGCTATATCTTTTTCTCTGTTCCTTCCTTTTTTCTCCCCTCCCTTTCAAGCCTCTCTAATAGTCCCTGTGCTCCCAATTTACTCAGGAGATCTTGTCTTTTTCTATTTCTCATGTAGATTAGATCCACGTATGTCCCTCTTAGGGTCCTCATTGTTGTCTAGGTTCTCTGGGATTGTGAATTGTAGGCTGGTTTTCTTTGCTTTATGTCTAAAACCCACTTATGAGTCAGTACATATGATATTTGTCTTTCTGGGTCTGGGCTACCTCACTCAATATGGTTTTTTTTCTAGATCCATCCATTTGCCTGCAAATTTCAAGATATCATTATTTTTTCTGCTGTGTAGTATTCCATTGTGTAAATGTAACACATTTTCCTTATACATTCTTCGATTGAGGGGCATTTAGGTAGTTTCCAGATTCTGGCTATGACAAGCAATGTTACTATGAACAGTGTTGAGCACATGTCCTTGTGGTATAATTGAGGATCTTTTGGGTATATACCCAAAAGTGGTATTGGTGGGTCTTGAGGATAACGAGTCTGGTATTGGCATAAAAACAGACAGGAGGACCCATGGACCTGAATCAAAGACCCAGATATTAATCCACACACATATGAACACCTGATTTTTGACAAGGAAGCAAAAAATATAAAATGGAAAAAAGCATATTTAATAAATGGTGCTGTCATAACTGGCTATCAACATGTAGAAGAATGAAAATAGATCTATATCTATCACTAGGCACAAAACTCAAGTCCATGTGGATCAAAGACCTAGACACAAAGCCAACCACACTGAACCACATAGAAGAGAAAGTGGGAAGTACACTTGAACACATTGTCACAGGAGACCACTTTCTAAATATAACCCCAGCAGCACAGACACTGAGAGAAACAATTAATAAATGGGACCTCCTGAAACTGAAAAGCTTCTGTAAAGCAAAGAACACGGTCAACAAGATAAAACAGCAGCCTATAGTACGGAAAAAGATTTTCACCAACCCCACAGACAGATCAGACAGAGGACTGATCTCCATAATATACAAAGAAATCAAGAAACTGGTCATCAAAAGAACAAATAATCTAATAAAAAAAATGGAGTCCAGACATAAACAGAGAACTCTCAAGAGAGGAATCTAAAATGGCTGAAAGACACTTAAGGAAATGCTCAACATTCTTAGCCATAAGAGAAATGCAAATCAAAACAACTCTGAGATTACATTTTACCCCTGTAAGAATGACCAAGATCAAAAACACTGATGACAACTTATGCTGGAAAGGATGTGGGGTAAATGGAACACTTCTGAGTTGCTGGTGGAAATGCAAATTGGTACAGCCCCTTTGAATATCAGTATGGCGATCTCTCAGAAAATTAGGAAACAACCTTCCTGATTCTTGGTTTTAAACAAATTGTTATTAGTTTGATTCTTTAAAATGAAGGCATTTCCTGAAATGGCACCATCCTTCTTAAAATGAAATTACTTTAAGAACAGTGATTCTCAGGTATTCAATTATATTTCTTGGTGTAAATTAAATTATAAGGAAGTCTATGTAGGGACTGGTTTTGAAAAGAATGATTTTAATAGATTTTGCTTCTTTATCTCATAATTAAAATTTCTATATGACTTTGGCAGACAGCAGTCAGTTACCAAGTTCCAGCTTTATAACCAAGGGTTTGCAGGTCTTGTAAGGAAATGTATTTAGAAATTTCTTTGGCTTAAGGACTGACACAGTATGAGACGATTGGCCTTTAGGCCTGGGGTCTTGGGTCAAGCCATTGGTAAAGTTCAGTGACTGTGAACGAGGTCCGTGATTACTATTTATAATTTGTTTTCTGAAAATTTTATCATGCACGTGTACTCAGAGGCCATGGGTTGAGGCCCATAAATTGAAACAAATGAATAAAAATGGGCAAAAGTAATTCCGGCAATTTCTAAAGCACTAAGATATTTGTTATATTCATTTAAATTCGTGTTTCTTTATGCATTGACTGGGAAGCAGAGCTAGACAATAGCAAGTCACCTTGGCTACATCTATTTCCTACTGCTGATGTTTTAAGTGTTTATACAACTGACACTGACAGAGCTAAAAGTCACAATAAACTATAAAGAGGGGCTATTTTATGTCAATATAATACAAAATTCTTCATGGACATTCCCTTTCTCTTTTAATGCTTAAGTTTAAATTGACTTATCTTCTTCCTATGCATCATAGAGTGTCCATGTAAAACGTATTTCTGATGTTTATCTCAACTTCTTTTTATTGGTGTTTATCTCTCACTAATGGCAATTCTGACAAGGTTTTCTTTAAAGCCAAATGATTACTGCATTAAAAAAACACAAATTCTGCATGGATTTTTTTCATAATCTTCATAAAAAATTTTATTTCATGGTCAGTTAATGTAATTAACACTATCTTTGAAAAGTTTACTATTTTACTATCCTTAAAGGAGTATTAACTTAAAATAACAAAATAACATTTGTTTGGTATCAATTTCATCAATATCCTAGTAAATTTATAAAGTAAAAGAAGATATTAACTCTAAAGCATGTTCTTTTGTATTGTTTTATTTTTACATGAAGGTGCTCTAAAGGAGAACACAAAGGCATTCCAATAGAGGATGGTCTGCAACTGACATCTGATCAAACTGAGAACATAAGAAGAACAGAATTGTAGCAACTTGTAAAATGCCTTTTCTCTGCTTAGGTCATAGGTTTTCTTAGATTTTTTTCTCTTGATAAGCTGGAAGAAAGAAAACACACCCGCCAAATAAGTATAAATTAGTATAAATTTGTCAAATTAAGTCAATATTTAAAATTGAACCTTAGTTAGACAAGACATCCATTACTTGGTACCCTCTTTGTCATTTGATAAGCTTTTACAAGGAGAGCAAATATGTCTTCCATAAATAAAGAGGTTGTGTTAAGTGGCTAGAGGAATTAAATTTAAATTTTAAAGTAATTTAAAACATAGCTTAAATATCTTATTAAAATGTTTAAATAGTGGAAGAACTAGAATAACTAGTAATTGAAAATGAGGAGACAGGAATGCTGTATGATGTTATTCCAGGGAGGTGTGAAAAAAATGCCTCTACTCTCAGATAGGGAACTGACCACAGATCAATGTATGGACACCACTAAAGTCCAATTTAGCAAACAAATGAGTTTTATCGTGGTCATTTACAGAAATAATGGGTGAAAGCTTGCATACATGATAGATAGCTGCATCATCAAACCGTACCCCAGCATGGGCGACAGCTCACACAAGCTAGAAATCGGAATCTCCCTGCACAAACTACAGGCAGATCAACAGGTTCCCTTCCAGGTTCAGTTCATATGCGCCTCTTCCAGGCAACTCAGCAGGTTTTACCTTCGAGGCATCTTGACTGTTATCTGTTTCTTCCAGACAGTTCAGCTGGTGTTTGCTTCTTCCAAATGTCTCTTTTGGCACTCTTTACAGCATGTATATTATTGGGGGGGGAGGAACCCAAAGAAATGGTCAGTTTTAGTGACTTCCTGAAGCTATTGATTTGTTTACTTGTGAACTTCATAAGCTTCCCTGCAGGATGAAAGGAGTCACCTCTCCTCAGAACATCCCCCCCTTTTTTTTTTTTTAAAAAAAAACTTCTCTTTAATATCCTGTGTCTTAAATTTTTCTCCCAGATGAAGTGTTTAATCTCAAGGGAACTACTACACAACATGAAGTTAAAATATGAACCACCCAATTTTCACTCTCATTCATTTTAACTGTGGATTAACTTACAATTTGTTTAATTTCTCCAAACTGTGGTTGTTTCATATATAAATCTGTAAAAATAATAGACATGTCACAAGGATTAGAAAATATTCTGCTTGTAAAATACTTGGCATAGTGACTGAGACATACATCCAATAGACCCTGGTTAAGTAAGATTTAGACTGTTAATATACTCATGCTTGTTTGTTTCACATGCATGCTTCTCTCCAGGAGTTAGTATTATACCAAAGATAATCAGGAACCAAGATGTGGCTTAAGAAGAAAGTCATAGCTGTTCAAGGACTTGAGTGAGAAACATTGCATAATTTAATTTATGCTTTTTTTCTATCACTATATTTATTCAAGAAATTTTATAGTTCAATATAAGAATTATGCAGGGTCCTACTTTTACAATGCACTTTTACTTAATATCTAGGATCGAATATAATTTATTAGAAAAACTTATAGTTGTAAATAATATTGTTTGGATGAGCCTATCCCTTCATACATATTTTCTTTAAGGCCCTCAGATGACATGAACAAATGAATGATTCTGGAGAGATCCCATTTGGAACATGAATACAGCAGTGTGGGTACCTCAGAAATTGAGAAATAATGAAGTCTGATTGTGATATATTTTATCAATACATAAATGACAAGAATCTTTTCTTTTGTGACCACACCTATCTTTTTGTTAAAAATTTGACCTCACGACATCATGATTACAATAATTTGCACACATTTGTCCTTATTAGCACCAATCATTGGTAATCAAGAAAATTTCTCTTTGCAACTGACAGAGACCACTACAAAAAAACCACAATCAATTAATATGCAAAGTTGTGGCATCCCAGTCCCAATGAATATATCTACAACACAATTTCCTCACCTAGGGATCAAAGCTCATTGTAGAAGAGAAGTAGAAAAGATTGCAAAAGCCAGAGGATCAGAGAATTTGCTGAGACTGTGTCTCCTAGTAACATCAGATGCTACACTTGTAAAGTCACATCAACCTGAGCACCCAAACATGAGCTGAACAATAAGGAAACCAACAAACATACCAAACACAACGGGAAAAAACTCGTGTGGTCTCAGCCCTATCAACCTATATAAAGAACTACAGGCAACTGAGTAAATCTGGGAGATGGAGATGTGGCTTCCTGTGAAGGAACACACCAATTGGTTGTCCAGTGATAAAATAGTCAGTCCTGAAAACATACATACAGTTATATTATATGGAATTAACAAATTATATTAGAAATATATGTAACTACATTCCTATGTATACACATATATACAAATGCATATATGCATGCAACAACAGTTGATAAAAAAAAGAGGCCATTAATTTGAAGGAAAGTGTGAATGGGTATACCTAAAAAGATTTGGAGAGGGGGAAAGGAATGGAAAAATGTAATTAAAATGCAATCTTTAAAATAAACAGAAAATTAATTGATCTAATGGAATACCCAGATAATCCAGTCTATTTTTGTCATTGAGAATTACCACAGTTAACTTACTAAATATGATATTATCTCATTATTTCATGAGATATCCTTCAGTCTTCTGTGACTTGGATCTACTCTCTGAACTGTATTATTAGTCATGTGTCCATCTGTGATAATAAATTCTAGTGTCATTGAGTACAATTTCATGATTTACGGGCTGCAATCCTAGCATACAATACAAGTTTCTTAAACTCTTGGAGAATAAGGGTGACACTGAATTTAATTAAGTTGAGGAATTGTTATGTTTTTCTGTGAAGCTATACACATTCTTTCTTCATTTTCCTCAGGACCAGTGACAGGTGCTTGAGAGATGGACAGGTTTAAGGGCACAATTTTTGAAATGAAGCAGAACAAAGTTAAATGATCCACAAGGAGATCAATGCCTGGAATTAGACCATAGCAGCATGATGCTCAAACCAACAACCCACTTTCTTCACATCTTGAATGATGTTGGAAACATTTGCTTTCTCTTATAGGCTTAGGAAAATAAAAGTGTTTAGCATTAATTTTCAGTCCTTTATTATTGCCAAATTATTATCTCATTAAACATGTAAAGTAAAACTAATATCAATGAAATTTCATGTGCTTTATAGTCAGAAAATAGAACTCAAAGATTTGAAGAAAAGGAATAAGCCTGAAATAAATTCAGGTAAAAATTCAAATGTAAAAGAACTTTATATCTGCCTTTTCTAAATTTCAATGTAGAATAATTCATTTTATTTATAAATTTGTGTTATCATACACAAATATTTGTAGCAAATTATGCTAGAATTAGATGACTAGAAGGTACAGACTTTCTTTTAAAATTAAGATTCTGTTAGAAAATTTTTTTAATACTTGAATAAATATCTACTAACACACTTGGTAGAAAGTGTGCTTCTGTCTTGAACATCTCATCTATTCTACCACTATTAACACAGATCTGAGGAGGAGTAATTGAGATGAAGTGCTTGTTTTATTCAGGTATATCAAGTTTAGGGTACAAATAATATTAAGTATATTTATATATTTTAGCAATGTTTTTCAAATAATAATAATCATTACTGATACTTGCTAAACATACAACTTAATGGCTTAGTGTTAGGGCCCAAGAATCTGTTTCTTTGGTCATTCAGACAAAAGCACATTGAACACCTATCTTCATACTGTCTTAGGTATGTGATAATTCTGAAAACTTGTAGTTCTCTGGTAACTAATTTAGTTTTTCCTCTTCAACTATCTACCTTCCGTCAGCAGAGTTATCTTTCATTAACCATCATATTTCTGTCTAGGGATTGGTCATGCTCAACTGCCTCTGCCTTTCTTCTTCCTCATGCATTTCCCTATCCTTAAAATTCCAAACCTCCAAACTCTCTTCTCTTAGCTGACCAAGTTTCACCAAAACTTTAATCTAGCGTCACCTACTGTGTGGCTTTATCTTGACAGACTTTGCCTACTCCTCCCACTTAGGTACCCAGAAACATCTGAACCCTTTGCTGAACATGGGATTCTACTGCAGTTTTCTCTTTACTGTTAGGTCTCCCCATGTAGACCCAAAAGCTCTATGGCCAAGGACACTAGTTAGTCTTTGCGATCTTAGTCTAGTACAATGTCTGTCTTATCATAGGTGTTTAATAAATGATCAGTAAAATCACAAAAACTTCTAAACATGGTTAATTTATTTTTATAGTTACAAAATATCTAAACTTGAAGAAAATGAGTCCCATTTATCTGCTCTATATGTCTTTACATGAACAACTAACATAAATATTATATTTGTTATCTAGAAGACATTAACATAAAATCTTTTGGTTTGCTACTTAACAAATTAGACCAAGACCCTGAAGATGGCTCACTGGATAAAGGCTATTCCACCAGGAAACTCATGGTGGAATGAGAAAATTGACTCACAAAAGTTATTCTCTAACTTCCTTATGTATGCTTTGACATATACACACACATACACACACACACACTCAGAGAAAAGAGTCACAAAAAACAATAAATAAATTTAATAAAAACCTAAATTAAATTAATACATGGTATGTAAATGTATAATATAATAAAACTATAAAACCGTCTTCCTTATATTTCCAAATCATTATTATATAGATATTATTATTACTGTGTTGGGAACACAACTGGCCATGTTAATACATATAAAGAATATATATAAGTATGTTGCCTTGGCTGTTTTTTGTCAGTGTGACAAAAGCTAGAGTTCTCTGAGAAAAGGAACCCTCAATGTGAAAATGCTTCCATCAGACTGCCTGTAAGCTAGTTTGGAATATTTTTCTTGGTTATTAGTTGATGTGGAAGGATTTAGACCACTGCAGTGATTCTACCCCTGAGCGAGTGGTCCTGCGTGGTGTAAGAAAGACTGAGCAAGCTATAGAGTGCAAGCCAGTAAGAAACATTCCACCATGATTTCTGTTTTAGTCATCCTACAAGATTCCTGCCTTGAGTTCCTGTTTTGGCTTCTCCTGATGATGAACTGTAACTGGTAAGCCAAACAAACCTTCTCTTCCCCAAGTAACTAGTGGTTATGGAATTTATCATGGCAATAGAAGGCAACTTAAAGCATGGGTCTTCTATAAGTTCATGTGCACACAGACATGATGTGGGATTTCATTGGTTAATAAAGGAACTGCTTTGGACCTATAGCAGGGCTATAGGGGAACAGAGCTAAGCTGAATGCTTGGAAAAAGAAGGGTGGAGTCAGAGAGAAGCCATGTAGCCCAGCTGGAGCCAGATGCTGGATGGCTGGATGGAACTTTAGCTGGTTACCTGCATACATGTGGCAATACACAGATAACTAGAAATGTATTAAAATGTGTTAAATTAAGATATAAGTGTTCACCAATAAGAAGCTAGAGCTAATGGGCCAAGCAGTGTTTTAAATAATTTAGTTTCTGTGTGATTATTTTGGTTCTGGATGGCTGGACAAACAAGGAGTCTCCTCCTACAAATTGGTGTGCCAACGTGGTGGACTAAATCCATGTAAAACCTGAGAGAACTTGAAAAGGAACTCTAGACACAAACAAACAAACAAACAAAAAAAACCAAAGTTTAGCTGTATTTTTTCTTTTCTGAATAGGTTTTGCTTGCTGGCAGCATGCATAGCTCCTTTAATAGAGGTTTTCCTGTTTCAGAAGTAGCAGAAAAAAAAGCCCCAGCCATTTTGAAATGCCAGCTTTCTGGGCCGTGCTGCTACTGCAACCTCTGGCTCTTTCAGGAGATTGAGCATTTGAATGTGGTTTGTGTGCAGCATGCCATGGCTTTCTTGGTGGCAACATGGACCAGCTGTATGCCTGGAAGTGGGTTGGTGTGTGGCTCTCAAAGATGTGAGCAGCTCTGCCATGCTTAATTGTGTGGAACAAGCAGAAAGTATCATGTACCCTAGTAATGCTGCAGCTTAAGTTTTTAAGAAGTGCTTAGCATTTTAAGAAATGCTCCTGGACAATAAAGAATTACAGATACACAATAGGACAGATTCAGACATAAAAGACCTCTAAATGGGTCACAGTGTTGGATAAATGTACATAGGCTTGGGAAAGAGAAGAAAAAGAGTATAGATAATTATAAAAGGAAGAAAATGGTTTATAAAAATTAGAACAAAGTCTTTAAAGAGACAGGGTACAGACAGTCTAAAAGGAGTAAAGAAAAACAAGCCACATAAAGATGGAAAATTCACAGAGTCTGGATTATGCATATTATTGTGATTTCTTTGAATTTTTTGACTCTAAAGGAGTTAAGTACATACAGACATTTCATTGTATTGGCTGTTAAACTAAACCTATATATATATATACTTTAAAGGTATCTTTACTTCAGAATTTGAGTCTAAGAATATGTTGCTTTGGAAAAGATGTTTCTTCTTTTGTTTCAACAGAGGATGAGAACCTATGAAATCATTCCAAACTAATGTGGTTTGATGAACCAAGTCCCCATCAAAGGTTCCTTGAACACCCCTCAAAAAATTACTTCACCCAATAAACAGCAGGAAGAAGTTTGGAGAAGAACCACACCCATATTACCAAACATTGTTTACAAATGTTTGTTTACATTTGAAGAGGAATATGCTATAGAGATTTGCATTGGTATGGGTCTTAGTTTATTGAAACAAATTTAAGGTCAATTTTGTTATACTATGTATATATATATATATATATATATATATATATATATATATTTCTGCTCTTGATTAAGGTATTGTGTTTGTGCAGCTCATTTAAAAATGGATTATATAATTAAGAAATATAGGTAGAGTCATCTATAATAGTCAAGCTTGTAGTCATGTTAGTTAGATTTTCTAGATGTACAGAGATGTATTTCATATGGATAGGGATTCTTCAAATCTTACAAAGACTACAATAATATGACATTTAAAGTGTTTTAAGAATTTAGGACTTTTCAGGACAGTGAGACATATCTGCTCCTGGCAGCACAAATTACTGCAAGAGAAGGATGGGCATTGAAGAGGCTCCTTATGGAGTTGGTTAGCCATTTGGGCAAGAAACTGCTCTTGCCTGGACTGCTTGATGAACTAGACATGCAGGACCCACTTGCCTAAAGGTGAGATGATCCTTTGGGATTCCTGCTTCATGAAAGTGTCTTCCAGACATTCTGCAGGACACAGAATAAAGTCACTGACAAACTGCCAATAGAGAGAAAACAGTCTTTCAAATTTCCTGCTTCATGAAAAAGTCTGACGGATACTATAGGTCAACAGGAAGATAGATGCCCCAATGGTACAGAAGAACTTTGGGGGACTGTTCAGGCAGCAAGATGTCTCTGTCAATTCTAGAGTTTTGGAAGTTGCTTACAATGTACTTCCGTTTACTTAGGTAATGTTATATTCTTCTGGAGTCTTTGATGGAGTTGAAGAGTAGCTAATATAGTTTTCCTTAGTTATGATAAGATACAAAGTAGATATAAATATTGTAACTATAATTCTTGCTTGATACATGTTTTGTTATATGTAATTTTTCTGTGTTAAAGTTAAAACCTTCCTTTTTATTTAAACAGAAAAGGGGAGTTGATATGGGTTTCCCTCTGTATGCTGTGATTACCATTGATAAATAAACAAACTGCTTTCGACCTATAGCAGAGCTATAGGGGAACAGAGCTAGGCAGGGAAATCTAAGCTGAATGCTGGGAGAAAGTAGGACAGAGTCAGGGAGAAGTCATGTTACCCCACTGGAGATAGTTGCTGGATGGAATTTTAGCCAGTAGGCCACATCCATGTAGCAATACACAGATTACTAGAAATGGGTTAAATTAAGATATAAGTATTAGCCAATAAGAAGCTAGAGCTAATGGGCTAAGCAGTGTTTAAAATAATATAGTTTCTGTGTGATTATTTTGTTCTGGGTTGCCAGGATGAACAAGTGGCCTCCTCCTACACAGACACATAGCCATCTATATTTCTCTGCTTTATATATGTACCATGATATGTTTAACTCTTGATTTGTCTGATTTCTTCTCAGTATTCATGATACTGCCATGGGTGTTCTTAAAGACAAATCTTTATGCAGTAAAGATGTTCTTGATTAAGTACATATGAATTTTCAATAAATATTTCTGAATTAATTCCATGAAAGGCTGCTATAATTTCTATAGCCATTTAGAATAAAATGCCTTTGTCCCACATCTCATTTTTTTGGCACATAGCTTGTGTTTGCATGATACTAAGTGCTGGCTAATTAGCATCTATTACATATATGTTAACATGAGTATCTTTCATTAGTAAGGAGAGGTATTTCTGAGGTACTTTGGTTCCTTGTCTGCGGTAGATATTTTATGCCTGTTTCTGTCCGTTGTAAAGCTCTACCAAAGTATATGTTCACACTTTACATTCAAGCTCCCTACTTATTTCTGATGCCCTGTTTCTGATATACCCTGTTTCTGTTATACCCTGTTTCTGATGCCCTGTTTCTGATGTCCTGTTTCTGATACCCTGTTTCTGATGCCCTGTTTCTGACACCCTGTTTCTGATACCCTGTTTCTGATGCCCTGTTTCTGATGCCCTGTGTTTAATCATCCCCTTATTCTTTAGCACTTTATTTCAAATAGGTTTTGCTCTTTATGATATCAGTGTATGCACCCCCGGAAGTGTGTGAAAAGCAGTGTATTTAAACTATTTTTTTTACTGTTATCTAATTGCTTGACCTCTTATGGGTTAACACTTGATGAAAAGTGCTGAAATAATTTGCCTTGTCAGTTTTGTGTACTGCGAATCTTCTGAACATTTTATCTCTTTTAACTGGTCCTGAATTAATATAAATGATAGTTAGCATTTAATTATCCTAGGATTCTAATAACATTTATTATTTAGTTCTATACATATACTGAGACACTAGTCACTTGATTTTAAATAGATCTATTTTAAGGCTTTAGTGTCTTGACTTTTAATCAAATTTATTAATTTTTTTATTTCTATTTACATCTCTGCTTAGGTAGTAGTTTTGTTTGAACTGTAGTTGAAGGAAAATCCTTGTCTCTGTCTCTCTTTCTCTCGCTCATGATTGCCCACTTCTAAAGAAGAAAGGACTAGAAGGAAAGAGGAGAAAGGTACTTGACCTCTTGGCCAAGTAGTTCTGTTTGGGGAAGTTGTAGCATATTGCCCTTGTGAGGTTTACAGGAAAAGCCAAGTGGAGGTCTGAAGGAGAGGGACTAACAGTGTTAGCATCAAAGGCCTAATTGTCTGCTTTCTTGAAGTTAGGGTTATTGGCAGCTGCCATTATACCATCCATGCTGCTGTCACCCAGCACAGCCAACCAGCATGCACTAATTGCAGTGGCCTTTTCATCAAGTAAGATCATCCCACTAAACACAAAGAGCTGTCTCTCCATTAGCACAGACAGTAGCCAGCTAGATCAGCTGGGCTCCTTGAGTATGATTGGACTGTCATATTGTTATGATTTGTTCAAGTTTAGAGCATTTAGCAGATACCCTTTGCACCTCTCTTTGTACCTGAATACTATAACCTGACTGCCCCTATCATTTAAGAGGGTACTATAGCTTTTCAAAGTTCAGCAGCGCACAATTGCAGGCAGGCAACTGGTTTCTGACAAGAGATCAATACTGTCCTTCCAAACGCTGGAGTCAAGCTGCTGGGTCTGTCAGAGGGATGTGTGCTGTAATTGGATCATGGATGCTGAGAGTCATCTGAGTTTCCCTTCAGCACTGTCACAGCTGTCAGATGTCATCCCTTTGTACAGCTGTCACTGCGGGAGAGTTGGGGCTCTTTTTCCGTTCTAACCCAATGCAAATGTCCACTTAGCAGATGAATATTGAAGATATTAGACACTTCTTTATGCCTTTATGCAAAATAAAGATCTGTGTCATCTGTGAATTTCATGGAAATAAGTTGCAATTTATTCACTGTGAGAAAAGTGAAGTGAAGCCTGTAAAAATGAGAAATTATTTGGTTCGGGCTATTAAAAAAAGGAATATTTTACAGAATAAACAACAACATACATTTTGTTTCTTTGAGTTGGAAAGCAGTCTAGTATTTTGCAATGTTTAAATGGTAGCCTTATGGCCTGTGGATATTTGAGAATATTTGTATATATTGTGGTGTATACTTATTCTTAGAGAAGGGACAAATCTTGAACTTTGGTTCTTTTAATTTACTAAAATTTATTTAAAAAATATAAAATATAAAACTTGAGGAGGCACCATGTGATTTAAGAAGCCCTATTCTAGGCAGAAGCAAGAACCAAGTCAAGTGCGCTCAAAAAAGTCTCCAAGGCAGGAAGACCGGGCTCAATGAAAATGCCTGAGTCGCATATTTCTTTCTCTTCTAAATCTTTACAAATGAGGTGGAAAGGCATGTGTATAGTTGGCAAAATAATTATATGACTGGCTCTGCTAATTTTGATCTGTTTGCTTTAAAGACCAATATTCAAATCAAGATACATTTTATACTGTAAGTATGTGTGTGTCACACTATTTTATTCATACTTAAACCTGTAATACTCCTTAAGCAATGATGAATGGTTAACATTTAGGCTTTCATAATGGAGTCAAGCCACATATATTAACCACAAATAGGAAAAATGAAGAGATGTCTCCAAAATGGTTTTGGCAATTATATTCTTAATAAAGGAATTTTGTAATACTGAGATAGATTCCTGGACTTCCCTTGACTGACTCCAGAAAACACAATCTTTACTAGTGGCTTATTTTTATTTTTTACTATTTCCTTGCTGCCTCTCTAAGCTGATGTCAGAATCATTTTTGGATGGCCGACAGGGTAATTTTTGCTCTGGGTGGCTGACTTCCTTTTTCTTGAGGTCCAGACCACACACTGCCTTCTCTGTCAAGCAGGCAGCCTGCCCTGGTCCCACTGACAGGGTAGCATGAACCTTATTTTCAAATATCTGACCTTAACGTCCTGTCATCTACCATGGGACTCACTGGGTCAGCCCCTCAAATATCCAAACTTTTTGCCTCCATCTGGCATTATGAGGTGACCTCACCTCATTTG
Source organism: Ondatra zibethicus (assembly GCA_004026605.1). Lineage (NCBI taxonomy): Eukaryota > Metazoa > Chordata > Mammalia > Rodentia > Cricetidae > Ondatra > Ondatra zibethicus. Next base: position 110,802 of record PVIU01003141.1, on the reverse strand, counting down.
TGGCAGCTCAAGTTTTTGAAGCCTAAAATTAGTGGCTGCCAAAATCAAAATAGACACTTGGTCCCCATTGCAAGGCAATGGGGGATGGGAGGCAGAAAGCCAGAACACTGATTTTTCTTAAAAGGTGGTGTGCACTTGAAATGGTTATTACATACATTTTCTAGGGTAAGAAATATTGCTTCATTTAGCATTCTTCCCATAACCTCCATGTAATGTTTTTAAATAAAAGCAGGAAATTAATCTTAGGAAAATTAAAATGTTTTGCTACTATAAAATTAATCATTTAGAGGTCAAATCTTCATTGGCTACAATGATAATGGTAAAATGGTCCCCTGTAGTTACTTGGTTTGAAATTATAGAAATAAATGGAAAAAAATAAACTTAGTTTTAAGGTTATCCTTCAGTAATGACTATGAACTTTATAGGCAACTGCAGTGAGTTGAGTATACATCTTATTTTTTTTGAGGTATGGTTTATGGTTAATTACATCAGAGATCCAAAATAGTCATTTCTGCATTTGCATTAGTAGGGGTATCACATGACCATATGGAAGTAGAAGGTAGATTAAAGGTTGGTTAAGTATCAAATGCCATTCTGTATGTAAATTTATAGCAACGATGTGATATAGAAGATGGTTTACTTGCTATTTCTCTGATATACTAAGTAAAATTAAAAATTCACAACTCTGGTTTATGGGGTTTTAAATGAATCTGATTTCTCTTTGGGGCAGGGCAAATAAGTGTTTTGTGATTTTATATATATATATATATATATATATAAAAGACCATCGTTATGGCTCATTTAATTTTGCGAGTGAATGATCTAAGATTAACTACAGACTAGTCAGTGCAGTTTAAAAGCTGAAAGCAATTTCCAGCTATGGATGGTAATGCCACATTCAGTCCTCAACCGGATGACTCTAAATGACTGAGCTGCAAGGTCTTTGTATATGACCACAGGGCCAGATAAAGCCATAGGAACACAGTAAAAGCACAAAAATAGTTCCAATTTATTTTGTGCCATCACCTTAATGAGATTAATAGAGACATATTCATGTGCCTAATTGGTGATTTTGTTTTAACTGATAATGAAGGATTAAAACTTCAGGCAACAGGCTGCTTGTTGGACAGGAGTTTGGAGAAGGAAATGGTTTTTATTACTACTAGTATAGAAAGGATACAATATCACACTCCAAAATTTTATAGTGTTTCTTTAAAAACATGAATGCATTGAAATTTGTACCCCTTAGTGTCCCTGCTATTTTATGAGCAGTTCTACATACCGTTTTTATTTACTACAGACTCTTCCAGACAAGACCATGTAGAACTAGTATTTCTGGGAGAAAACAGCTCAAGTTGAAAAGCACTGACCACTCAGCTACTGTATAATTAAGAGTATGCTACATATATTTAATTTTATCTTTACAAACATACTGCTTTCCCCACTTAATCCCACAGCATCCCAGTAAAGTCAAAGCTTTTGGGGGAACTTCACCCATGCTCTTTCCCCTCAAGTGAGTGCAGTTGTAGCCATTTTAAATGCTACCACTATTAAGCAGCTTGCTGCCAAAATACAAACGCTCAGCCTAAGTCATTAAAATTTAATTATAAGAGGGCAGCTGAGCCCAGTTGGAGTTCTGAATGTGAAAAATCTTGTTTAAAAAAAAAAAACTAATAAAAACAAAGCCACCCAACCAAGCTCATCAGCATCTGTCTCTACTGGTCCAGTGAAGTATGCTTCAATAAAATTGCCCATTTGATCAGCATTCAGTAAGATGCCACATTCTCACAGTGAAACATATTTTGGTCGTCATTCAGTTATTATCGACAAAGAGCAGGCCGTGTTTTATCTTGCCATTGCTGGTAGGACACTGCATAGCATGTGCCTGGTGTTTCTAAGTCCTAAAATCCAGGAACTGGACCATCCAGCACCAGCTAAAGCAGTAGTTTCCAGGATTTCGTTTTCCCCATCGAAACCCTGCCCTGTGCGAAGGTATCTTTCTGAGTCGGGGGAAATCCTGCAGCAGGAGAATTTGATCTTTCAGGTTCTATTAGGAACCGCTTGACGAGGACTCTGGCTATGTGGTGTTAAGATGCTACCTTCCCAGAGAATGAAGACAGAAGTATATTTTACATTTCTTGTCAGATTGAACTTTAAGACATCCTGAGTGCTTTCTCTAAATTTAAACATCACAGCCAAAATGGCAACATGCTTTGTTCAGTTCCAGTTGTGTGGAGTTTCAGTGCTTCATTGATTCAGAGGAAAGCTGAGGCGCGCATGGGGTACAGGGCAATGGAATCACGCTCTCACTGCAGCATGTCAAGCCATTATATCTGGGACCAGAATGTCACTGTGGTCTCAATGGTTCGTCAGCTGAAGGATATGGTTAACAAATGTAAAACCAAACTTCAGAGGAGCTGGTTTTCTGTGCTAAGTGATCTGTATTCCCTCTGAATTTACTTTCCCCTAACCCCGTGAAATTAACAGTACTTTCTGACATTCGACCCCATGACCTCACACATAATAAGAATTTAAAAAGCACCATGCATGAGTGTGTCTCCATAATGCAAAACTGGAAAAAATGACCATGTCACGGTTTTATTATACAAAACCTTCTCAATCTCCATTGCATGCTTCATATATGAGCACTCAGTTTAAAGTTATTATAAAGAAAAACACAATTTTGAGAGTAATAATTCACTGTTCATGACTTTTATAGACAATAAATTGTAGCAAGTACATATTGCTACCAAAAAGCTTTGTACTCTATTAATGCAGATATTTACCAAGATAAGTGTTAAAAATAGTATGCTGGAAGACTCTGATGCTTCAAAAGAAGGGGCTTCCAGGGAGCCGGTTGCCAAGGGTGCAAGCTCATGCACAATGTGCAGGTCTCAGGGTTTAAGAGGCAGAAGCAGGAAAGTGTTCCGTGAGAATGATTTTGTGTTATCAGGCTCCGGGGATGACAGCATACAAGAGTAAGAACAAGGTGCTATGTGGCTTTTTCTTCACTGTGAAGTAAAGATTGGCAGCTGGAAGTAAGGCTTACAGACAGACCTGCACACAGGACCTCTTCACCCAGGACTCATAATCACTACTCAAAGGAAAACGCATTTACCAGGGAAAAGCGGCTGTAGCCATCAGAAGTGTGCTTAAAACACCACTTAAATATCACTTTATACGCTATTACCTGCAAACTGTGGCTTCGTATTAAATTATACTTGCATAGGCTTTTGCTGATAATGCTTTTGAGGTTGCATTGGTGAAGAAGAATTTAGGCTGCTTTGCAAGAGACGTGACCAGAATATGCGACACAGCTGACAGTGACAGGGTGAAAAATTGCAGAACTGTACTTTCTTTCCTCATATAGATTGTAATTTTAATTGTCATTGTGGCCCTTCTGTTTTAATTATGGGACTTCTTTGATATATACCAGGACATCATATTGAATGAAAATATGGTGCTATAATAGTCTCTTTATAATTAATGGCCGTGTGTAGATCTTGGTGCATAAAAGAGAAGGAATAAATGAACAATTTATTTAACTAGATTTTGGATTTCTTTCTGTCTTCCAGAGAATATAAAATGATCCCAGGGCTTCTGAGAGTGTTTGATGTAAGAGCTGTACAGAATATGGAATAAAAAGACTTTAAGCCAGGTTGCCAAACACAGTTTATTAAAAAAAAAATCTTCTACCTACAACCAGTAATATTTGCCTATTTATTACATTATTTTTAAACATTTTCTCTTAAACAGAAGACTGAAATTGTTCTATAAATATATTTTAAGTGTAATGTTCTTAAACAGATTGTAGTTACAATAGAGCTTATTTTTGTGCATATCAAAAGGGTCCAGGAAACACACTTTTGACTTCTGACTATTTACTTACATCAAACTGGAAAATAATTCTTTCAACTTTTGCTTTCAAATTACTGTGAATCCAGGCAGCAGGTCTTTCCCCTGAGGGAAAAATAAATTCCTCAGTTACTAACCCTAAACAGACACTCTCTTTCAACAAATCCAAAATAACTAGCCTATTCAAATGTATTTAAAGTCCCTGAAAACTGTGAAGAGAAACCAGAAAACCCTGAGTCAGGCTAGGGCTTAGCACTGCTCTCCAACTATCAAACAACCAGCTTACCATATAGACTACTGTAGGATAAGCATGCTGGGCTCATATACATTTCAAGAGAACCAGGCCTCTATGGATTTCTAGAAAGCAGACCTATTTGTCCGGGGTCTGTCACTGTGAAGCAGGAAAATGCCCTCTGACAAGCTACTGCTGATTTTATTGTGGCACGGAGTCCTGTGCATGCGTCCTCTTCGGTGGATGCCGTTCAATTGCAGAGCAAGATGAAATTGGATCGGCAGAGACAGGGACTACCCTGGGGTCAGCTGTGACCATGCCACTTCTATGTGATGTCTAGTTGGGGTGATGGTGTGTAAATAAACGTAGAGAATTGCAAATCTTGTCATGGCCACGCAGAACGGCTCAAGCATTTAAAGATGGTTGCCCGCAAACCTCACTGGAAGGTGCTTGCTGTGTGGTGGCTGGGGAAACCCCGCATTCCTTGGCCGCTCTTGCTCCTGACATCAGAGAGCATTGACCCAGCACTGTGTTGCTGAAGGGATTAATCACTGAAATGTTTTTTTTATCATGGTGAAAACCCAAGAAACAAACTAATCATATTTGAATATTGTGCTTTTAAAGCTGCTATGCTGACTCTGGACTTTGTGGTTATATTATGATTCTTTGATTTATTTGGTTTTTTTTGTTTTATATGAGATGAAGCATCTCAGTGTCCTACTGTTTATTGAATTTGGCACACTAATGTCCTAGGAATTCTTGTCATTGTTATGAACTTTTCTAATGTTAGAAAATAAAATATTATAGAATTCACATTTTCTGCTTATGAACTAATTTTATTTGAATACTACTTACAGTACTCATTAAAATACACTTAGCTTTTCCTACCTACAACCAATAAGATGTATTTTTAACCACTTTTGCATTTACACATAGCTGTTTCTCTGTTACTTTTCCCACATGACAATTACCTTTCATTACAAATTTATAAAATCATTTACATTTTAGCAGTTTAAATGTTTCTGCTGACATTTTGTAACTATTACCCTCTTCTAGAATGGCATATGTTCAGGCAGTTAATAAAAAATTAAATGGAATAGCAGCAGCCAAGGTGAAGCTTTGCATCAGGGTGCTCTCCACATCTCTGAAAATACCATCTTTGTGTTGCAAACTGTAAAGTGAGGTTAGGGCTGTGACAATATGTGTATTTGTCACAGCTGTCACAGAGACCACGAACTAGCCAATCACATGGCCCTTAATTAGACACTTATATTTTCCTTTTTAGAAATTGTCCTCATGTAAAATGGTATCTAAGATTCAAGAAAGGTTCTGAGAGCTAAGAGGGCAAAGAATGCCAGTAGATTAAAAAAAAAAAAAGCTTTAGTTTCTCTGAAGATTTATTAACTGCTGTACAATTTGTTTAATATAAAAATATATGAAATATGAAAGATATTTATAAGCTTTAACAGGAGAGAAATGTAGTGCCTGGATTATTGAATTGGGGATAGACTCAATAAAATATTCCTAGGGTATAAGATGTTCTCATATAGATTTTGAAATCATAAATTAAATAATCCAGAAGACAGTCATTCAAATGGTGAGGCTATTAAATTTCTTCATTTGCAATGTGACACTGTCTCTTTTGAAATACCATTTACATTATTTACCACTGAAGATAAATTATATAGATTTTAGAAAAACAATTTCTGTTTTAATATTTTAATTTACAGAAGTATTTCTATATCACATTTCTATATTTTTAATACAGCCTTTCTCATCTTTCACAATAAATTGCTATATTTAAAAACATTATTTTAACTTCACAACATATATAACTATATAACATATGTAATATATACATACATAATTATTGTAAATAATAAAGCAGACAAAAACATATTAGTCAAGTATTGTCTGGACAGTGAGTTTTTGCAAATAACTAAAAAATGTTTATGAACATACAAATCTGCTCTCTCTGACTTTTTTTTTCTAGCAAAGAAAATTGATATTACATTTACCTTCTAAATAATGAATTATCAAATTTATACACGAATTTTTCCAGTAATATTACCTATGGATAAAAATATGATTTTTATAATTGTGCATGTAAATAAAAATAAATCAGCATAATTCCTGTGTTTTTTAAAGATTATTATGAACTTTTTCTTTTATCTCACTCTTGAGACAGTAACGGTTTTAAACTAATTACAACTTGAATAGTTATGTTTCTGATTTCTGAACTTAACGGTGGGAAGTTCTAAAATTTCCAGTATATGCAAGCTACAATCGCCATGATTACTTTTTAAGAAATCAATAGCAAATTCTAAGATGGAAGAAATCTTTTTTTTTAATTAATGTCATCAACAGTGGAAAATCCATGCATTTTATAAGAAAACAAAAGAATCTTATTTGGGGCCTGCTTGCGTAGTTCATCCCATTTTAAACCTTTATTCAAGAGGCACGTCATAGAAGTTTTAACAGTCATTGTAGATTAACCTTGCCTGTGCGTTAGGAGGCCAGTCATCTGATGAATTTACATGCAGCTGGATGAAAATGCTATTTGGAGAGAGATTGAGAGTTTATTTGATTAAATCCCTTTCTCTACTACCTTGACCTCTTTCTTGTGAAATAATCAGAACTGTTTAGCAAGAATATTCGGGCATTAATAATGAATTGCTTTTGAGCTGGCTTCTTCTGCACTATACACCAAGCCCGTTGTTGTCTCTGCTCTTACCATTTAGTTATTTTTTTTAAGGAGTGCTTTGTTAATGAATACTAAGATTAAAAACTGCAAGAAACACATCGTTGAGGAGTTTCCCTTTGTGGTGGTAGGTCATTTCTGTATTCTCACTACTAATTTCTCTTCTTTCATTTTCTTTTCCTGAATCCCCTGTCATAAATCTGCCTGTAGATGAGGTGTGTTTTTATGGCTACACACTTCAGGGCAATTGTATGAAAATAATATAGTCATGCTCACCTTTTCGAGTAATGGTATGTGTTACCAGAACTTCATAATCTTAAATAATCTTCCCATTCCTTGACTCCGGTGTGCATGGTGGTGATGGTGGTGGTAGTAGTAGGGTGATGTGTGTTTAAGTGTTTTTTAAACTTTTCTTCCAGTTGAAGCCAAGCTTCTCACTAGTTGTTACACAGTTTAAAGCAATTTTGAGGTCTTTTTGCTTATATATCATCTTATATTTTCACATTTGGGGGAATAAAAATAATACTTTTGGAAATTAAATGAGTCCCCGGCCTCATATGCTAGCTAAACAAAGCATGAGGTTGATTACAAGTACTGTCTTCTAAGCTTCCGAGGAAGCAAAGAGGAATGATTACTGTTGCCACGCACTTAAAATACATTTGAAAATGCAAAGTTTTTCATGAATTAATTACTAGATGGTTAAAATAGAATCTCTGTATCCTAAAAGTTGAGAGTCAAAATTTGTTCTCCACATCCCTGAGGTATTATCTGATGAAGACTGCCTCTTTTGGCAAGGAACACTGCATAGTGTTTGGAAACTAAATAACTTTCAGTGAAGTAATGGGAGAAGGAAATCCTTCAGAGTACAGTGCTATCATTTTTGGCACATATAGTGTACTTGAGAGCTGAATCTTTTATTGGAGAGCAGATTTCCTGTATACCTACACTACTATACTGTCAGCCATTAACAAATCTTGTCTTCATACTAAATTATGCTTCATTATAATTTGTTTCATAATAACATGCACTTCACTGTAATATGTAAAATGCTTGGCTTTCATGAACAACTCTATGAAAAAGCCATACAGTAGCTCATTTGCATTTAGCAATTATATTACATTACAATATATTAAGCTGAAGAAAATCTAATCTAACATCATAATTTAAAATAATAATTTCCAGTGCTTTACAAGTAGGATACAAGTCAGGTTACAATACATATTGAGTTCTTTCTCTGTTGGATAAAACAGAATTGGTTCATTTTCTTTTACTTCAAAAGTACCCAAGAAAGATTTAATTCTTTAATACTGAGAATAATATTATACTGAGAGAGAAAGCTCATTTGCATTGCTCACAGGTAGGCAAAATTTATATTTCTTTGTCATAATTTGTCCTAGTTTTGGAAAAATTTCCTACTTATGTATTATATGTAAAGTGTAGCAGACAATATTTTTAGATAAATGAGAAAATCATATTGTAAAGTTTACATATCCCATTTTATCAGATTTTTGCATTATTTTTAAGGTCTATGATCTTATAAAGAAATAATTACAAGGCAAATATCATGAATTAGATTTGTGACTAGCGTTTTTAAATATATAAATGTATGCATAACGAGTTATGAAGTGGAGATGTAGAGATGAAATTTGAGTGTATGTTGCTTTTGCAGATAATCTGAGTTCAGTTCCCAGCATCCACATTGGGAGGTTCACAGTAGCCTTTAACTCTAGCTCCAGGGGTTCTGAAACCCTCTTTTGGCTTCTATGAGTTCCTGCACTCATGGGCACAAAAGCATATCCATACATATATACACACAAAATAAAATAAATATTTTAAAAAGAACATAATTTAAAATCACTTAATATATTTCTGAGGAAGTGTATGCATCTGATTATAAAATACACACCAAGCCACACAATCTTCTTGCCTTGTGATTATTCTGATATCCCCATTGGGGAAGATATTTTTTGTATGAGCTATGATATAAGAATAAAAGTAGAGACATAAAATAATTAAAATCAAATCACTTAGTACTTAGCAGAGGGTCAGAATGTGCCTCCTGTAGAAAGCTTTGTTTGAGAAGAGGTTGAATTTCAATTATGTTCTGTGATGGCTTTTATTTTCCTTTTTTATGTCAACTTGACACTAACAAGAGTCATTTTGGAAGAAGAAACCTCAAATGAGAAAATGCCCTACTAGATCTGCATGTGGCCAAGCTTCTGGTATGGTTGATACCAGTGAGGCCCCACGTCATTGTGGGTGTCACTATCCCAGGACAAGCAGTCCTGGGCAGATAAGAGCAGGTTTCCCATGCCTTGAGGAACAAGCCCGTAAGCATAAGTGCATCCCACCATGTTCTGTGAATCAGTTCCTGCTTCCAGGTTCCTGCCTTGAGTTTAAGCCCTGAATTCCTTGGATATATAAGTGAAATAAACGTTCCTTCAGAAGTGGCATTTGGACATGGTGTTTGATCACAGCAATAGAACTCTAAGACGTCATCTTAGTTGAATAATTTCTACTCTGGAATAATTGCCATTCTGTTTGTATAGGGCCATATTGAAAGAAACAATTTTGCCTAATGTATAACAAAAGCCCATGAAAACAAGATTTGAACAAGTTCATAATAAGTGGCAGAGGGACCTTAGGAGAAGTATACTGAGAAGCATGTGGAAAATCGGAGGCAATGTCTTCATCCTGGAAGGATGCTTGCATTGTAGCTGAATAAAGGGTGATGGTGTTCTATCGTGCATGCAGATGAACAGATACAGTGGGTAGCTTGTTGGTCTAATGAGAAGTGGATGACAATATTTTTCTCTGCATCCTCTTTTCTTCTTCCTCCTCTCTTTCCTTGTTCTCTGTTTGAGGAAGACAACTCTGCCAGTTTTGTGACATATGGGCTAGAGAGGGCAGAGAGACGCCAAGAAATTTCTCTTCTGACTGAAACAAAGTAAATTCCTGGAGACATCGAGACATCTTTTTACTCCAGCAAAAATGTTCTTCCCCTTGCAAGGTAAGCCTTCAGTAAATTTCAGTACCTTCGCCTTCAAACAGTCTTGCTTTGCATGGCTATCACAAGTTTTTACAGTAAAATATTTCTTTCAAAGAGCCATTCTAAGCCATCAGCCGTACTAATGTTCATAACATTTAACAATAGAAGGTGTTGTATCTTCTGTATGTAATATGAATAAACCATATCAAAGGTTTTGTCCAACTTTGTGATTTTAAATGAAACAATGTCTACTCTTGAGTTCAACTTATATGCTTCTCCTAAGAAAAGCTTTGTCTTACTTAGATTCTGTAATCAAGATATATGTGCCAAAATTTTAAATATAACTTAGTGATATTCTTAAAAGCATCCTTTATGTTTATATCACAGATTTCTTTTTATTAATTTAAAGCACTGCCATTTTATTACTTCAAATATCTCTGAGGAATAACTTAAATGTGGTGGTAGATAAGCAATGACTCGGAGCACATCATTTTGGAAGAGTACATATTTTACAAGCTTGCTGTTTTATATTGCTCATTAGTTTTCTTTCATTATAACTTCTACAAGAAAAAAATGCCAGAAGAATATAGCTTAGAAACAATTAAAAATAAGTTATTAATAAGGTCTAAGGACTCTTTTAGTCAACTATTTAAATGCTTAGTCGAATTTCAGATATAGAGTCACCATGAGGTTGACATAGCATTGAAAATTCTGCTTTATCTAAAAATTTGGAGTGTTTGAGAGATGACTCAGCAATTAAGAACACAGTCTGCTTTTGCAGAGGACCTGGTTTCAATTCCTAGTACCCATATGGCAGCTTGTAATCTATTACCAAGAGATCTAATGCCCTTTTTTACCCCCATAGCGCAATGCAGGCACCTGCATATAGGCAAGGACATGTAACACCAAGACATGTAACATAAATAACACACAATTTTTTTAAGATTTAAAAAATTGATTCTGTTTTAAAAATCTGTTTTTCAAAATTAATATGTATTTTAAACTATTGTCTTTACACAATGGCTTTTCTAATATTTCATGGCAAAGCTTTTACATCATCTATGGAAATTTCTCCAGATAAATTTGAATGTCCAAATACAACTCTGTATAACTTACTTTGTGATATTATCTAGACAGCATAGTTGGTAATCATCCAGGAGAGAGATTTGAAGACTTGCTTATACACCAGAGGTCAGGTGCATATTCCCAAACTACATTTGCTTCAATTTATATACACACACAAGTTTATAAGCTCATTACTGTCAAACCCATTTGTTTTTCATTGTGCAGAGCAAAATGTAACATCTGGTGTCTAGTGTTCCCTTCAATATCTTCTTTGGTAATGAAAACTTACATCGAAAAAGGGACAAAGTCTTTAGTTATGGCTCCTTCTGATGTGACACGTTTCATTTCTTCTGCACAATATTTAATCTTCCTTCTTACTACCTCATTGTAAGCCTTGTAGTCACCCCTTTAAGTTTCTCTAGTATGTTCAGGATATCAACTATCTTGAGCAATATGACAAGATAGCATCTACAGATCTCAGACACAGGTTAGTCATGTGATCTTGCCAAGAGGGGACTAGGTGAGAATGAAGAATCTAACACCACTCGAGAGATGACAGGATGGAGGTGCTATTAATAAAATTAGAAACAGGTGATCAATAACAAAATAAAGTTCTAGTTTGCTTTTAACTTAGAGCTCAATGATTGCTTTAGGAGAATGTGTCACAATTATAGAAAGAGACCCACATTTTAGGAAAGAAAATATGGACAAGTAATTAGGTGTTCAGGGGCTACATGACAATAGAGATTTGATGGCAAAGGGGGAAATCCTAGATAAAGTGATGTGGCAAGAAAAAAAATATGAAGTCATTTAAGGCAGGGAAATCATGCTCAGGTTTTATGACTCTTTGGAAATACAAGTAAATTTAAATGAAAAAGCAGTACTTTCTTTATTAGAGAAATACTGAAGGCAAGAAAAAATATTGTGATATGATGGCACTGGAGGAACCAAAGCAGATCAATGTCATCTTCTACCTGCGACAACGGTCACACAGTCATAGGCTGAGGTTGTAACAATTTTCTTGATAACTGAGCTTTACAAGAATTACAAATGGAGGCGACAATAAAATCACAAAAATTTAAAAAGGCCTTGAGAAGTCCCAAGGATTTTGCTACAGTTTAGAGCAATCTTTTAGGTTTATATAATCAGTATAAGCTGCTGGAGTAGGTTATAGCTTCTCCCCGGTTCCTTCATGATTTCTAGATATTTGTAAAATAAGGGTTCTCTTAAAAATTACATTTCACATATTGTGTCCTGTTTAGTGTCTGGAACTATTCTGTGTCATCTTCCAAATTGTTCTTGCAGTAAGTTAGGGTCCGTGTATCTCCAAGACTGGTCTGTAGAATGAACTTAATCACTCCTTACTAGTGCTTAACAAACACTGTGACCTCTTTTGTGCTTTTGAGACTCTACACTGAACACCTTCTTCTGCCATATAAATTAGAGAACCATTTCAGTCATTCATCATCAGTGAAGGAAAAACACTCAAAACTTTACTCATTATTTGAAAACTTTCAGATCAATATTGGAATGTTTTCTTAGAAAACTGGTTGCTTATCTTACTGTCTCTTCATATTCCTGGTGATTTTATTTGTTTGGTTTTTTTTTTGTAGTGCTAAAGATCAGACCAAATGATTTGTACAGTTTTTGAAATATTTCTATCTGGTTAATATATTTAAATGAAAATAACTTTATTTGGATGGCTCACTTATTCTGTCAGTGTCTACAGACCCATGCTGGCGCTTCTGCTCATATAGTGCCATGAGGATAGCACAGAGAGGAAAGGAACCAATAAAAATATTTGTAAAAGCCCTCAAGAAAATTATGAAAGTATTTTTCCATTATTTAAATTTTTATTCATGATGCTTTTTTAACATTTTAGAGTAAGCGTAAGTGGTTTTCTGATGATTTCCTCTACATTATGTGAATGCCTATGTAAACTAAACGGAGAATATTTTTGAAACACATTCTTTATGCCACATCTAGGAAAATACACATTTATTTATTTTTATACATTTTTTATTGATATTTATTGAGTTCTACATTTTTCTCTGCTCCCATCCCTGGCTCTCCCTTCCCCACTTCAATCCTTTCCCTAGGTCCCCATGCTCCCAATTTATTTAGAAGATCTTGTCTTTTTCTACTTTCTACTTCCCGTGTAGATTAGATCTATGAAGTCTCTTTTAGTCCACATTGTTGTCTAGGTTCTCTGGGATTGTGGTTTGTAGGCTGGCTTTCTTTGCCTTATGTTTATGAGTGAGTACATGTGATAATTGTCTTTCTGTGTCTGGGTTACCTCAACTCAAAATAGTGTTTTCTACCTCCATCCATTTTCCTGCAAAATTCAAGCTATCGTTAGAAAACACACATTTATTTAGAGAATATAATATTGTCATTTTCATATATTATTATTCATTATGGTCACCAATTATATCTGTCAGTTACTGAAATTTTTGATAAAATTTGAAAATGGGAAAATTGTGTTCCTTTGAGACCTTCTATAAAAAAAATCCTCTAAGAATATAAATGTCATTGCACACTACAAATATTAACATTTATTCATATCATATGAATCACAAAATCATTGCAACTAGCTTAGCGATACTGGCAACACTATATATAGCTGTCTACTTGTTGTGTTAATAAAATAGTTTATATTGAGTATTCAGTCCGTTTTCTTCATTAAAGTAAGTCTAAATATTAATGAAACTCACTAGAGAACTGCATTGGGTCCTGACATGATTATGGGGTGTGGAAGGAAATTTACAATCTATTGTAATGTTATAGGACAGCTCAGAATCCAGATATCTCTCTCTTGTCGTGGGTTTTACCTCAGGCTACATTTACCTTACCTGTCAGTCAGAGGAAATATTATGAACAGATTTATTAATTTTTTAAAAACTTCTATACTAGGAGAGACTCTATTCTGGTTATCTAATATTCTGAACATCTTATAAAAATTAACCATTTGAGTAAGTTTTTTGTGTTTCTTTCCTCTGAAGAAGATGAGCAACAAAACAAAAATCCATCTCTCTATTCACTTCCATAAAAAAACTCAAATTGCTTCTCCAATAAGACTCCACCAAAGAGAGCTAATTTTTCATTTGCAAGTGGTTATCAATTAGAAAGAGCTTCTGGGTTAGGGGTGAAAACACATGTCTATTTCTTCTCTCAGCACTGGAACCCCATCTGATTTAGACAGGGAAAAGCTCAGAGGTTTTAAGAGAAGGGAAACTGTAATCAAAACATATTATACACAAACATATCTGTTTTAATAAAAGAAAAATAATTGTTAAAATAAAATCTCAAGTAACTACACTCAGAAACTTTTTATGTTGTTTCTAGAATAAAAACACATTAGAGAGTTACTTACATTTTTTATAAACATTAATTTAAAGTGAATTTTTGTAATACTAATAATATAATGATTCCTTATGTATTTGTGATTAATTCTGAATAAGATCATAAGACTAGTTCAATCATTCACTTTCTTTTATATCTTTTTGTCTATATTTCTTCTCAGTATTTATGATGAATGCTTTTTTTTGACAGAACCTTTCTAAAATTCAGATTCTAAATTCCATGCAGGGAATTTGATGTTTGTTATGAGTTTCTTTTATTTAGGATGCTTTATTTAAAACGTTTTAATTCCTTTAGCTATGGATCACTGTTAACCAAATAGAGCATCCTTGCTTTCCTTCATGTTTGTTGTGCCTGTGAGTATCCACTGCTTACAATAACCTTGTAATTTTTTTATTATTCAATTTTAACTGCTGGAAAATGGTGTCACTAAAAGCACAATGACTTCCTTAAGTAATTTACAAGAAAAGAAAGCTATAATCATAGAGCCCCAGTTTCTAAACCATATTAACTGCTGACAGTCTACAAACTGCCAGTTTTCAGAGTTGAATATTTGTCCTTTTAGGCCAATATTGCTTTGTTCAAAGCTTATTGCTACAAGTAGTAGCTGTGGACAATTTTAATAAATCTCAAAGAGGTAAACTTTTATGTCAGTTTAACTGAATACATTTTTATTCATCTATTCATTTTATAACTGACACACATGCCTCCCACCTCATCCCCTCCTCCCAGTCCCTCTTCTTCCTCGCCCCTCCCAGTCCACCACCAAGCTCCTCCTCTTCCATTTCCATCCAGGAAAGGGCAGTTTTCCTATGAGTATCAACCAAACATGGCATATCAAGTTACAGTACGACTAAGCACCTTCCCACCTGTTGGCAAGATGACTCAGTATGATAAAGAGTGTCTCAAATGCCAGTACACGTTTCAGAGACAGCTTCTGTTCCCACTGTTAGGAGTACCACAAGAGGGCCAAGCTACATACCTGTAACATATATGCCGAGTGCCGAGATCAGTCTCATTCAGGCTCCTTGGTAGTCGGTTCAGCCTCTGTGAGTTCCTTTGAGGCCAGGTTGGTTGATTCTGTGAGTTTTCTTGTAGTGTCCTTGACCTCTCTGCTTCCTACACTCCTTTCTCCTCCTCTTCCTTAGGATTCCCAAACTTTGCCGAATATTTGGCTTTGGGTCTCTACATCTGCCTTCATCAGTTGCTGGATGTCAATTGGGCCAGGTATCAGTCTGGTCAAAGAAGACAACCAATTCAGGCTACATATCCACTATTACTAGGAGTCTAAGCTGGGATTCTTCCCATAGATCCCAGGGAGATTCCCCTTCACCAGGTTTCTTTTGGACCCCAGAATATCCTCACTGCAAAAGGAGTCCCCTTCAGCACTCTCTCCCTCTGTGCCCCTCTCCGATCTGATGATTAAAATTCCCATCTCCTCTTGCCCTCAGTTCATTCACAAAATCTCTTCTATTTCCCCTTCCCGGGGAGATGTGGGTACTCCTCTCCCCTCATGAACTCTTCTTATTACCTTGTCTTTCTCTGGGTCTGTGGATTGTAGCATAGTTATCCTTTATTTTGGAGCTAATATCTACTTATGAATGAGTACATACCATTTTGTCTTTATCGGTCTGGGTTGCCACACTCAGGATAATTGTTTTCTACTTCCATCCATTTGCATTCAAATTTCCTGGTGTTTTTGTTTTAAATAGCTGAGTAATAGTACATTGTGTAAAAGCACCACATTTTTATTGTTCATTCCTCGGTAGAGGGACATCTAGGTTCTGGTTATTACAAATAAAGCTCCCATGAACATAGTGGAGCAAGTGTTTATGTTTTATAGTTAGTATGTTGCATATCTGGGTAATATATACTGTATTTCTTAACTTCTCTTGTACTATTCTTCATTGTCATGAGGAATAAAACCAGTGGAACACATGAAGTAATGACAATAGAATCTCTTTCATTCATGCAACATAAAAAAGTTACTGTATTTTCTTAATGTCTTTCTTCATACTCGTGAAATCTGATGTTGGTAAGATTGACTTTCTTGGATACAAGCTGAGAAACCATTGGGAGTTGTGTATACTGATTTACAATATATAGACATGAAATTTTCTGTCTAGAAATGAATTAGTTTTTTTTAATTGATATTGCAAAAGGTTATCACTGTTATTGCTGCCCTTGAACTCCCTGAGCTTCTATCTGCCCCTGTCTCTTGAGTGCTAGGGCTAAAGTTATATGTGTTATTCTTTTTTAAAGATATAGGGGTGGGGGAAGGCCGGTCACATGAGGGGCCACATCAGATCACCCGAGTCCTTGGTGGGGTAGTGGTGGGTGAACTGAAGCTTGGGACGGGGTCACAGTGGGTGGGAGACCATGGAGGTGAGACAGATGTGCAGAGAGAGTTTGGGTATAGAGTTTATTTAGTAGGTTATGGAAGGGAAAGGGAGAAGGGGACAAGGTGGAAGAAGAGAGAGAGGGAGGGAGAGGGGGGATGAGGGAGGGAAGAGAGAGATATAGCAGCTACCTCTTCAGAAGAGGGACAGAAAGAGAGAGAGTACAGGCAAGGAGGTGGTTCGGTCTTATTAGAAGGGGAGGTTGGGAGTTGGCCAGACTTGTCTCTTAATGGACAGGGTACCCAGGTCAGTATGCCACTACACTTGGCAATGAATTAGCTTTTGCAAAGAATGTAGAAGTCTACCTCCACTGCTGCATGGGCTATACTTTCTTTATAGGAAAAATCCATTCAGTTTTAGACTTCTATAGAACACTAAGTGGGGGAAAGATAGCATTCTTCATAATGACACGCACAGAGCACTGCTGCCCATGCTACAGTTTCTGAAAGTTTCTTCCTTAGTGAGCAATCGGAAGAGAAGGATCAGGTACATAATGATTTGCAAAGTACTGAAATTTAAATATTGACCTATGCCTAGTTATAAAGCACTGCTTTGAATATCTCGTCGCCAACAGAACTGTGCTTGTCTTTTAAAACAGTATAATTTTTTTTGCCTTTTTAAGTATATCAGAAAGAGATATCAGTGCACCTTTAAGCATACATTCTTTTGATTTTCAGAGTGTGCTTTGAGTATTAACCAATTTGAACAGGTATAAATAATAGCCAGGGTTTATCTGGACTATTCTTCCATTGTCACCTAGAGGCAATAAGTCTACATGACAATATGTGGAATTATATTATCATTAGCCTCTGTTTATAAAATGTAGTTCCTGCCTATATATTTGGTGATTCCAATTATAGACAAGAAAAATAGATAAATGAAAAGAGTGATGATTACAAAGTGAATGATTTCTATTTAATATTTTCTAAATATTTCTTTAAACTATAAAGGGCCAAATCTAAATGTAGCTATTTGACCCTAAACAATTAAACTATTTGCATACCTTTTGGAGTATTTGAATTGTGTATTAAATTCAGATTAGCTACATGTTAATAATGTGAATGATTATTAGAGGCAATACATCAGTTAGACATCGAATAGGACAGACATTGAACCAACCTCACACTCTAGTCTGGTTTCTTTTTGAATAGTATGTATACATTCCAAACAAATCCAAAAATTATATTTCAACAACATATGCACTTAGCAAGAGAAAATTGATGACATGTAAACTAAAGGAGAGAGAATTTTTTTCTTGTCAAATTTATATATGATTAATTTTTGGGACTAGTCCAAAGACAGAATGACAGTGTCAATTATTTATTCCCACCATGTTTGTGCTCATTTCATATAAAGCAAATTATTCAAATAACTGCCATTTATGATTTTTGAAATGAGTTTTTTTGCTTTTTTTTTAACCACCGTCTTACCCACCCCTGTCTTCCATTTTACATTTCATTCCCCCAGTTCCGCTGTCTGGCTGATGATCATCTCTGTGATATATGTTAGGGATTTTCACTTGAAGGACCATGTATCTTTAAATGTCTTCTTTTTATTCATCCTACTTCTCACACATGTAATTTCCCCTTTAATTTGACATCATTTAACGGCACATTACACGTCAATGATGTGATCTGTGAATATTTACAATGTTCATGTCATTTTTATTTTCTAATCCAATTTAAGTAGCTCTGCTTTTTATGACATCATGAATTCTTCCGTCTTTTTGGTCTTTTTGGGACTAATTATTCCATTAGTTCCTTTGAAGTAGCACTGTTTTGTCAGTCATTTCTTCCCTTTTGATCATAAGACCTTTGCTGTCCTCCTTTGCATGTACAATAAGCCCTGGGCTGAGGCAGCCAAGCTGGGAAACCGTGAAGCCTGCATCTTTGATTCTGCTCAGTACAATTGTCCCAAGCCAGTTTGTAAGTAAATCTTCCTATCACAAGATATAACTTGTCACCTACCCAAAATGAGAATGCATTAAAAAATACTGACTTTATAACAATAAATGTTTTATATAGAGTACTTCTACTTGCCAAGACAGAGACATTCAGAGAAAGCTATAGTAGCTAAAAATATTGGATAAAAATGGACTACATTGACTTGTCAAAATATCATGACAGTTTATTGTTTAATGTTAATTTCACCATAATTACATAATCTCATACAATCAACTTCTGATAGAACACAGTCTCTCCTGCACTTTTTCATATCCATTTTTGTCTGTTTAACGTAAAGAAGTTTATGGATGTGATTATTTTTAAACAGCATCAAAACAGAAGAGGATCTGCTGTGAGTCAAGCATGACATTGCCCTCAGTGCCCATGTTTACTGAAAACTTTGGCATTTCCTCTGTCATGAAGAGCGCTGTTGTAAACCTCCCAATTATTATTCCTTTGGAATAACAAATAGAGTGCCAATATGAGTAATTAATGTGTTACAGGTGGTAGTCTCTGAGAACATCAACAGCTTCACTCCTGGTGTTTTTTTTTTTTTTCAAAAGTAGCGGGACCATTAAGTATGTCTCAAGGAAAATAATGCTAAGAATATTTATAACTTAGCTATGGTGTAAATAATATATGTAAACATTTGTGGCTGGAGAGATGACTCAGCATTAAAAACCCTAATTTACTTTCCAGCATCCATTTTGGGTAGCATATTGATCCCTGTAATTACAGTTCAAACCCTTTTCTGGCCTCCCTGCCACTTTCACACATGTGGCACACTCTCACACAGGCACATATAGGCATAAAAATATAAAAAAGAATCTTTAAAAAAATCAAACTCACATCAATAGCTTAAGATTTCAGGCTGGATGACACTGAGTAAGTATGACTCAATAGTTCCTACTTTTTTGATTCTGACCTCCTTAAATAAGCCATTAACTTTGCCTGAGACAAAATTGCTTTGCCACTCAAATGATCTTTTTATTGTAATGATAAACTCTTAAAGTGAACATGCCCTGTAAACTACAAAGTCATATCTGAATGGTGAGCATTACTATTTATGTTAGACTGAATGTTCTAACTCTAGAATCATCTGTTCCTTCTTCCCTTTCCTTCTCCTGGGCTGCCCATCACTGTCCTGACTCTCTGACGATGCAGTTAGAAAGGAGTGGCACACTGATCATCTCTTGAGCTGAGGAGAAAGTTAATGATAATATCTAGGCAGATAACCATCACAAATACGAACTATTAAGAATGCTTGAAACGTGGAGTTGGGGCTTAGGACACTCACTATGGAGTCCACAATATAGGATTCTTGACAGAAAAAAATATTAATGAAATCCCTCTGTATGTATAAGAATGTCTTTGGGCAAAGTTTAAGTCACAGTGGAACATGGCAGCCCTTTTGAGTCATCATTCCATGTATCATATATAACTGTTATAGTCTGATCTCTGGATATGTGGGCTCCATATCAGTAGAACCAACCCAGTAGTAAAGATAATTGAAAAAAATGAGTGAGTGCTGAAAGCATATTGTTTTTGCAATTACTCTCTGAAGAATACAGTATAACAACTGTTGCATTTACATTGCAATTGAGAGGCAATTTAAAATATGCTGGAGAATGTATATCCCTTAATGCAAATTTTGTAATTTTAAAAGCTTTGAGACTTAGGTATTAGCCAAGTATTCTGAATCAATCTACCACAGACACTGGAGAAATACTGCGTTTGCAAAAATAACTAAGTAAATCCTTTACTACAAAGCCTACAGTTATGAATTTGACTATACGCTCCACAATTTACTGCCTAGCTGGTAAACACTAACCAAGTCTATTCCTCTGAACCTCAGTTGTCTAATTTGTAAAACTGAGAATACTGATGACACAATACTTCTGAGACTTTTGAAATACTGCTTGTAATTTAAAGTAGTAAAAAGTGTTAATTGACCTTATATCTGTTCGGAATTAGAGCAGGAAATAGCCATGTCCATCTGTCTATGTCGTCATTTAAGAGAGGTTAGCAAGGGCTATGATGGTGTTCTTTGAGTTTCTAAAACCATGTGACACGCTTGGCCTTTTCAAGTATTTTCAACTTAGAGAGTGAAAGAATTTTGTGAGGGTATTGGCGCAGTCTCCATAGGACTCTTATTAACTTTTGTGATATTTGTGTTATATTGCTTTATTCTCTGATTTTTTCTACCTGACTATGATATCTACTTTCGTAGTTTGTAAACATAGTACTTGCATTTAAGACTTCAAAACTAAGAACCCATTTGTCTGGTTAGATTTCTTTTTTATTTTAAATTACATTAGCTCCAGGAATTTGTTTTAGAGGTCATATTTAATTTCATGATTATGTATGTAGAGGTTGTATTGGGGGAAAATAAATGACTATCAAATAAATTTCTGTAGGGTGATTCAATGCCATCATGAACTTTGCTTAAAGCATTGAGGAAAGTTTGAGATTGAGACAGAAGTGTTCTACAAAGCTACTATTTGCTGACCTCATGTAACTTGATTTTCTTTTGAGGACAAGAAAGTACATAAAACATTTAAATATTTAGATTTTTTAAAATAAAACATGATGTTTTCCCTTACCAGTGTTGAGAGTCAACTTGCAAAGTGACAAAAGTCAACAGTGCTTAGGAAGATGGCTAGAGCAGCTAGTCTGAATCCCAGAATCACGATTTTCTAGCTTTTGACTTCGGGCCAGTTTCTGTGCCTGTTCCTGCTTAAGTATTGTCTGTTTTAGGTGAGATTGTCTACATGACTCACAGCCCTTTGTCCTGAGGACTAAGAAGGTGATCACAAGTAGAGCAACATTCTGTGTTTACGAATTCAAAGGGATGAGCTATAATGAAATGTAACTAGGCTTTAGAGACAGTTTCTGTAAAATATTAAGCTGTATATGTTTGGAAACGCTTGGCCTCCTGGGTATTTTTTCTGGGAATAATTGTGAGGGTGTTTGTTGTTCAAAACATAGTAACATTCATGTTGACTAAAAATATCATGTGATTTTGATTAAACAAGCAGTTTGATGGGGACTCTCAATTTTCTAGGTGCATTTATTAAGATGTTTGGAAATACCACATCCGTTTCTTTATTGGTGACTTGATGCTTATAAATTCTAGTTGGTTGTTTGTCATGTGCCTCCTTGGTGATGCGTCTTATTTTTTTAGTGCTCTCTTTTGCAGTGTGTAATTTAATCAATGTTTTAACTGTGAGTCAAAAGTACATATTTTATGAATTCTCCTTAAAGGTTTACGATTTTATCTTTTACTACTAATATACAAAATGACCGTTTTATGTGTCTAATGATTGTGTCTCAATAGCCCAATACAATTACTAATAGAGAACTACATGGCCTGAAATGAGCTCTAATAGAATTATTTCTCTCTCTGAGTTGCAGCTAATTCAATCCACAGTGATGATTTAGTCAGTTAAACATGGCAGATTTGCATATCTACAGCCATAGGTATGCACCCAAAGAAGCTGACTGGCATCATGAATAATAATCATTTCAATTTGCTGTTTATCTAGTGAAAAACTGAATTCTGAAAGCCTTATATGATTTTTCTCAGGTGATCAATATTAATGAAGGAGAAGAAATTCATACGAATTACTTAGGCTTATAGATAATTGAAACTAGTCTGCATGATATATAAAGAGGATTCTAAAGTTTTTCTTTAAGAATTATTGTTTTTCCAAAATGAATTCATTGAAAAAATGCTGAAAGTGATGTGGGATTTCCTTCTGTATGCTGTGATTACTATTAATGAATAAAGAAAATGCTTTGGACCTGTAGCAGAGCTATAGGGGAACAGAGCTAGGTGGGGAAAACTAAACAGAATGCTGGGAGAAAGAAGGGCGGAGTCAGACAGAAGCCATGTAGCCCCACTGGAGACCAGACGCTAGAACTTTAGCCAGTAAGCAACAGCCAAGTGGTGATACACAGATTAATAAAAATGGGTTAAATAAATAAGTGAGAGTTAACCAATAAGAAGCTAGAGCTAATGGGGCAAGCAGTGATTTGATTAATACAGTTTCTGTGTGATTATTTTGGGGTTAAGCCACCAGGAACAAGCAAACAGCCTCCTTACTACATGAAAGGGGTAAGTGGCAGTTTGCCTTGGCTTTGCTTAAAGGCCTTGTTTGTACTCCAGTTTAAATAGCCATCTACTTAGGTCTGTATTACATTTTAACATTAAGAATTTAAAATATTAAGGTAGCTCTGCAACTGATGTTAATTTTGGACTTATTGTTATGATTATATTTTTGTTGAACAATGAAGTTACCAAATCTTAATAGCTCACACAAACACAGAATGAATCTTAAAAATCATGGACTGTACTTCTGTAAATACAAAGTATCAATTCAGTAAGTATAACTCAAAGTACTTACAGAGCCAGCTTGCTTGGAGTATTTTTTTTCTGCTTTGTCTTGGCTTCTGAAAAGTCTATGAGGGATAAATTGGGTTCATGCATTGCCACAGTAACCCAGAGTTTCAACTCACTACATAAAATCACACCATATCATGCAGTTTATGCAGTACCCTGAGAGTCCAGAGTTGAATGGAGTAAAGTTCCAGTATGAGCATTATCCTGGGAAAAAAAATTTAGAATATAATAATAAAAAGTTATCTCTGATATTAAAAATTACTGTTTTTAATTTGTCTGATCTTGACCTCAAATATCTATTATTATTTATTATTTTTTGTAAAGGTTTCTGTAGACATTCTTAAGCATGAGATCAAACAGTTAAACATGTTGAAGTTGTTTGGGTTTGACAAGAATTCCTTGTTCTTATATATTCTCAATGATTTTAAGTTATATGTTTTATTCACATAGCAAGTCTTTTTGGCTATTATTTGAAAAGTTTCAAGGGAAGTACATCTTTTTTTTTAATATTCATTTATTTATTGTGTATACAGTGTATATATATGCTTGCAGGCCAGAAGAGGGCACCAGATCTCATTACAGATGGTTGTGAGCCACCATGTGGTTGCTGGGAATTGAACTCAGGACCTCTGGAAGAGCAGTCAGAGCTCTTAACCACTGAGCCATCTCTCCAGCTCACAACCAAAAATATAAGGGAAGTACATCTTTTATGAATCCTAATTTAGTGATATGTTTTTGACCAGGGACAGATGAGCTATAAATGTGTTACTTGGGTTCTTTCTGTCCAGCCAGCATGATTGATGTTGCTCCTATCTGATTTCCTCATGATCACTGGCATGTGTTTATGAAGCGGCAAGGACAATAGATACAAGATTCATTAAAATTCAGGGTACCAAGTTCCCTTTAACTAAACTTTAGACATATTTTCAAAACAGATCCTTCTCTTACGTACTGTCTACTATAACTTTATACTTTTTTGATACTCATTGTTTTAGTTAAGCAGATAATCAAATATTTTAAATCTATTTTTTTAAGATAAAAGACTCATACAGAGTTGATATAGAAATGGGCTCAGGCCATGTAAGATTTTGTTTTTGGTCTTTGAGACAGTTTCTAATCTACAGGAACAGACGTGTTTGCAAATAAATAACAGTGGAAAGGATATTTAATGCAATCTGGCTGTTGGGTAAGAAAGCAAAGTATGCATTCTAAATTGGGATTTATGATACTTTACTATAACATATTCACATTGTTTGAAGTGTGTTGTACAAAATCTTACCACAATGTAATAGAAGAACCTACTTCTTTTAAATAAAGAAAAAAGCAAAAAAATTAGTTTTATAAAAATTCATTTTAATATAAAATAAATTTGAGAAAATGGTCAAACCTTAAATATTTTAAATTTATTCTTGTTTATTCCTCTCTTTGCTTCCTTGCAAATGGTATCATACAACAATCAAATAGTTAAGACATGTGGGGATCCAAACTCTGGGTTCAACCCTAAGTACCACAACAAAGAAAAAAAATCTGAGAAGAAAAAATCAAAACAATTGAATTTAATACATTATGATGATATCATAAAGCTTATACATTTAGCTTTGATTTACTTATGTCTTAAAAGTGATTCAATGGAAATGCACTATTTTCTAGGCACAATTATTTTCTGGAGATCAAATAGAATACGGAAGGTGTGAGCTTTTGATGTACTAGAACACCTTAGGCTTGGAGAGAACAGAACTGATTGAAATGGAGGCAAAGGGTGTCAAAATATGCATGTTTTGACCTCCTTTCTGCTAAGTTGTCATAGAGGATGATAACTAAGTATTTAGCCAATGAATTCCTTCTTATAACTGAACAGCAAAAAGAAAGGGTTATAAAGAAATGGAAATAATTTCAGACTCTATGTCCCCAAAACTATTACACCTTCATTGAGAACTTCCTTTGAGTTTGTCTAGTCAAAAGATTTTCCTCATAATTCCTATTTTACAATGTGGGAGCTAGTATATAGATTGTTGATGAAATTAGGAAGGGAAACATGCTGTTCCTTAATAGTTATAGCGTCATCTGTCTTACTATCTGTGTGTACCTATCATGTATCTGCATCTGTCAGAATAACAAAAAGATGGTCTCACTCATAAGTTGTAGATTTTGAAGGGATGGTAATTAATCTTTTCATAATTTTAAGAGTAAATATGCTTAATGTGTTTTGGTACATACTCTATGTGTTTATATGTATATCTATCCATGTGTAGCTATTCCAAAATTTCTCATATTTAACCTGTGCAAGTGACATGAACATTCTTGGGACTTTTCCTTTACATAGTGAAATACTAAGCAGCAGCAAGCTCTTTGTTTGGATAAATATGAGCTGCTGTGTTGTGGGAATGGATGATAGAAATAAAATCTAAAGAATGTATATATAGCTCTCTACCAAAAATTAGTCTTGAAAACAGATGGTAATTAAGTGTGGAGGAAAACTCAGTTAAAGTTGTTATGTGACTACACTATTAGAGTTAAGAGGTAACAGATTTTCCAAGTGATAATAGATAAATTGCCTTTTAGCCTTTAACAGGTTTGAAAAAAAGAAAAACTCAAAATAAAAGTGATCAATGACAACAGGACAGGCATTTTAGAAGGGCCACCTAGTGTGCTTTTATTCTTTTATCCTTAGAGACAATGTGCCCACCCTACACTCTAAATACTTATATTACCCTCCCTTGAGTTCTTTTGTCCCCAACCATCTGTATGGTTTGTGCCACTTTGGCCTTTTGCTGGGCCATTCTGCTATAAGCCACCTGTACCCTAAATTGTACCTTAACACAGGAACCATAGCCTTCAATGATGAAATAATTATGTTTTACTAGAAATATCCAGAGCAATATGATGCGATCTTCACATGCATATGCAAATCACCTGCAAATTATATGCTAATACACACATGGTCCGCCTAACTATTACATATAACTTAATGCAGCCCTTGGGAAAATCTTATTGGAGATTATTGGTCTAATGAAAATTGCTACTACACACTAATTATCTTGACATGTATGCTGTTTTATTGCCCCTTAGTGGTGATGGAGATGACAAAGGTTAGCTGAGGAAGATGACGGACCGACAGGACAAAGTCTGTGATCACAGGGATAAACAACAAATTACCTATATCCTCTAAGACCCAACTTTTCTGACTTTGTTTCTACATTGACACTCATTAGTGGATGACTAGTGGGCAGGTGCTCAGGGGGCTTAGAGATTAAAACTGTAAACTGTCATTTGAATTTCTTTTGTGTACTCTTTCACAAATATCTGCATTTTACTAGTTGGCTAAGTCATTGGAAAGACAGTCTATAAAGCTAACTTATTGATTAAAAAAAAAAAAACAGAACACTTGCTTGCTTTCCAAGGTAAACCAGGTTATAGAATGGTTTGAATGATTTACTACTTTTCTTTGAAATAAAGCAAAACGCTTCTCTACTGTGTTCAGCTATATAACATGTCTCTAAATACCTCTCAATCTTCAGTTAGTTTTTTAGAGGATAACATGGAATACCATTTTGCAGAGCCTAGAATAAGAGACGGGTACTGTGAATCTAATATATCTCAAATAAGTGATTTTTTTAAAAGTATTTTATTTGTATCTAAATATCTGCTTAATTTTAAAATAAGTTTTAATTTGTGATACTTAGATTTTTGAATTAGGCATACTCAATATATGACAGCATGTCAATTCTCAATACTAAAATATGATGGACAAAGTTGGACTTGACTATGATATAGAATATTAAACAGATTTTGTGATTGTTTTTAAGAATCTTAGTACCATCATTTGAGACTCACTTGTATGAGGTGGAGTGACTGAATTGTGGGGGGAAGAGTGAAAGAATTATCTTAATTATTCATTAACCTAATTAGCTTAATTAATTTAAGCAGTTCCCCTGCTTGAAAGAAGTACTTTCCTGAACTTGTTCAGAAATCTCATCTACCTTCATTAAAGCCAAGATAGATACAAATGTTCAGGGCGCATTTGCTACAAAGTTCAGGAATCAAAATACTTCTCAGGAGTGTGGTCAGGAAATAGCTGAGAGTAGACTCTTTGAATTACTAGGATTTATCTTTATGTCCAGACTTTTGATATCATTCAAAGATGCTATTTTAGTCATTTCTAAGATGATTTTTAATTGAAAAAAAAAACAACTCACAAATCACAATCCCAGAGAACCTGGACAACAATGAGGACCCTAAGAAAGACATACGTGGATCTAATCTACATGGGAAATAGATAAGACAAGATCTCCTGAGTAAACTGGGAGAATGGGGACCTTGGAACAGGGTTGAAGGCAAGGGAAGAGGCAGGGAGGGGAGCAGAGAAAAATGTAGAGCTCAATAAAAATCAATAAAAAAAGAAAACTTCTATTAGTTAGGTATGGATAGGGTAGGGGACTTTTCTACTGTGTAAGTCATGTTGTATTATAGTAACGCTTTTAATAACTTTGATTCCTGCTTCATGCTAGACAGAAAATTCCTTTAATATTCCTTTGGTCATAGATAATTAGAAATGAAATGGAGAAGGGGATTTTAATTATGTAAATATACATAATTGAGTTCATTATGTATATTTAAACATACTGGAAATAAGCCATTTTGGGTTTGATACCCAACATGTGCTGTTTATGTAAGATGTGCATGTTCTGGTTAGAATTGGTGCTTGTGACCTTCCTCTTCAGCAGTGAGTATTGATTACACAAACATTGTAAAGAGATGTGCTCATCAAGCCCTTCCCTAATATGGCAACAATGAAAGACGACAAAATGCTTAGGCTTTAATCTTTTCTTGGATTCCCTCTGTTCAATGTCTTACAGTTAAAAATAAACTTGGTTCATGATGGACACCAAAATATGTCACATTTTCCCTTAGCACACGATTTGATTAACAAAAACCAAAACTTTGATCAGTTCATAATGACCTTAACTATTAGTCAATAGATTGATTTATCCTTTGCAGTTTACTGAACTTACTTCCTATGTTATGCAAGAAGGAAGGAGAATGCTATAAAATGATTTTGAAGGTTCAACTGTATCCGATCACAGTTTTCTACTACAGTAAAATCTGTAGAGCCAACAGATTGAACACTTTTAGCTTCAGGAAATGCTTGACTCTCTGAGAAGCATGTAATTGACGGTACCTGTGGTACACAGCTATGTCTAACCAGTCGGCTGTGAAGCTGGTGAGTCAAATGCCATTCATTTGCCTCCCCTGAGATTTGGGGAAACCAGGATGAGGAGCAGGCATAAGACAAAGATATATAACCATGATGACCGCAGAAGCTCATGGGTAACAGCTTAATTATCTATGTTCAGCTATAACTCAGAAACAAACCTGTGCAATTTAGGTATATTATAATTTGCACTAGAAATAGCATAAGGCTAAGGACAGTGCTGCTAGAATTAGAAACTATATTAAGTCTGTTTAATATATTTTTAAATTATATTCCTAAAAGCTTAAATATGTGCATTGATGAATTGATTAACCACCTGCATTTAAATGCCACCTGATGCGTTTATTTTGGAACACTAACAGATTGGCGTGATTTGAGATCAAGTTTGAGCATTCTTCCACTAATGCTTCCTAAATGGATCATTATGCCTGATCAGCAAGCTCAGTTATAAGGCAACAGTTATTATGAGAATCACCATAGCAAGGTATTATTCTTCTCTTTTTCAAGTCAAATTAGATTAGTGGATGAATTAAAAATAGAATTTTTCACTGGCGTTTTCATTTTTCTATGGAATTTCAACATTAGACTAGTGTCTGGTTAAAAAAATTGATTCAGTGAAATGTTTGTATAATACTATGTGAGGAAGGTTAGGTGAATACGCACTACATCTACTAAATCAAGTGAGAAAACACAAGCTGAATGCTCTTATTCCCATGTAGTTTTTTAGATCCTATATATTTTGGACTCCTGAAATTATAGCAAAACTTGGACTAATTTGCTGCCCAATAAGCAGTCTAGCCTTTGAATAATCTGATGACAGCTGTAGATCTTTTTCTTTATTTTTTAAAGAAAGGACGAAATGCACAGACAAAGTATCAGCATTTTATCAAGACAACCAATTGAGAATATTCTATTTTTATTTTTATTTTATTTTTTTTGATTAGAGGTCCTTGGCAACGAAGAGATCAAATTGCTCATTTCAACTCTCCTTAGACATATAACAGTACTGTAAATGTTAAGAATTAAGAAACCATATGAAAAGGCTTTGGGAGCCCAGATTCTAATATCACTCTTTTGAGTGGGGCATAGTCCATATTTAACATGCTGTACTTTATGGAACTATGAGTCAATACAACCAAAGGGAATAAAGAGTCATTTCTAAAGAAATCCAAATGTCAGCGAGCCGTGAATTTAGGTGAATATGATACAGAGAAGAACTGAGGAAATCGTGAGCATAAGAAGTGGGACTAATACAAAGATGTGAGAATGAATTTGATTGATTAACTGAATTAATATCATAGTTTTGTATCTCTAAAGTGTAGAAATTAAACCTGACAATCTTTTTTTTTCCAGGTAGGGTTTCTCTGTGTTGTTTTGGAAGCTGACCTGGAACTAGCTCTTGTAGACCAGACTGGCCTCGAACTCACAGAAACCCACCTGCCTCTGCCTCCTGAGTGCTGGGATTAAAGGCATGTGCCACCACTGCCCGGCTCAATCTTTCAGTTTGAAATTCCTCATATTGAACACAGTATTGTGGAGGAGAGAACACAGTTTTGAGGCCTCAGGAACCAGAGTTAGTCTCCAAATGCTGCCACTTAATAGATGTGAAACTTGTTCAGTTTACCAAGCTGACTGCACATGAGAGCAGGTCCCAATCTTGTGATTATTTAGGTAACACAATCTGGACTCCATCAGAAGAAAAAAGAAGAGGAAAGGTAGATATCATTTCAAAGTTGAGCAGGAAGGAATGGGAGGGTAGTATGCGTTCTAAGGTCAAGGGAGGTGAATATATTCAAATTACAGTGTGTGAAATATTCAAAGAATTAATGAAATTCTTTTAAAAGGACTTGCACATCTCTCTCCTTTCATTACATTAAATGATCAAATTGACAAAATAGCTAATATCAAAAATAAAGGGTCAAAAACTACAGCTCTTAGTAGGTATTTAAAAGAAGGTTTCTTTATAACTGCCTCTTTCATGATCATATTGAGATCATGTCCTCAGATGGGATGCTGTGATTCGAAAAATAGAGACAAGTTTACTACAGGTGGCTCTTGTGGAACCACAGCCTATGCCTTCTAAGTAGCAGAGTGAACTAGCTTTCAGTTCTGACAATGCAAACGCACACTGCAGAAGCATCTTCTCTTGCCTAACAGGCCAGTGAGTCCACCAAAATACTGGAGGACACTGGTCTAATTGCTCTAACCTGGGAAACTTGTAAATATTGTTCAGTGTGGTTTACCCTCAATGACGCTCTCAGAAAGTACTTCACAGGTGGCTGCTTCTATCAAGAAGCCTTGCTGGGGTACTTTGGAATCATATGTAGGGCAAATAATATTTTAATTCATATTTACCTAGGAAAAGTAAAATAGCAGAACCACTTCTTCTAGGCAGTTTTGACTTCTTTTCTTTCTCTCACAGGAAAAAAAAAAGTAGCTCATGATGATTTTCCTCAAGAGCATGTAGTTGCAGATGCTGCCTTTTACATTTACAGGAGAGATGGAAATAGAAGACTTGATTCTGGGACCAGAAGAATTACTGCGAAGGAAGTCAACCTTGAACGTCACTGAAGAGGAAGAAAATGAAGCATATGAAGCATGAATTTGACAGGTGATGGGACAGACTTGAAATGTTGAAGGGCTGTATAATAAAATGAGTGAAATAGGTTGACTCGATCAAGGGGCATTATGGGAAATTATGTCATTACTGTACAGTCTGTTTCTGTGATGAATGAAGAACTCTATTTCCTTGACTCACGATTAAGATCTCTTCTATTCATAATTTCTCCCAAATCTACTTTGGAACAAAAAAGAGATTCATTTGTACAGTATTATTGTATTTGTCTCCTGGTCCAAATTGTATATGTCATTTTGTGCTACTCAAGATAAATATTGTGGTGGTGTGTTCTTCTTTCCTATGCCTGCTTTGAAAGAAAAACAATGGAAGATAACAGGCAGTTTTGAAACCAGTAGAAGTAGCTAGGAGATGTAAAAAATAAGATAACAAAAATTACTTAGACTTTCACCTGTGATAAATATATATATAAGAAAACAAGTAATTCAATTGGGATTTTATTTTTATGATTCAGGAGAAATAACAATTCTTTTCTCTTTCTAGATTTTCAATAATTCTGGTCAAGGTTTGGCAATGTGTTTTATGTTTCACTCATTTATGTTTTACTAACTTCCAGGAGAGGAAGTCATCTTTTAACATCCTCAAGACCTTCCTGCCGTCAGGTGGATGCAGGAAAACCACCGAGGCAGAGCAAGCTCAGCTAGAGCTGCATGCGTGTCAGGAACTTACCTGGACTTCAGTTCACCCTCTGTCCAGTCACACAAAATCCTGACTACTAATTTGAGGACTGTGATATGCACCATCTGAAGGGTCTATTTGTTAAAGTTTCATGACTGACCAACATATCTGTTGCTTGCAAGTAGTTTGCCTGCTTAATTTAGTTGTTTAAAAATAAATGATCATTCAAATCCAGCCTATATTTAAACACAATTTTACAGGATTATAAGGGGGAAATGTTTTTGGTATTGGGGAAAGCACTTGAAAAAATAATGAAATGTGTTAATAATATAGTCACACCCAAACCCCTCTGTTTTCAAAACCTTTACTTCATGCCTTACTTCATGCTCTCTGATGGCAAAAATTGGATCTTCACAGAGCCTTCCACTTTTGGGTGCAGCCATTGCCTAGGAGTGCTATCTGTAGTACCATATCATCTTAGCAAGACACTCAGACCTAGCTGCTTCCTTTTGTTTTCTGCTTCTGTTTCTACCATCTTAGTTTAGAATTGAAGTAACACACTACAGGAACAGCCTTGTATTATGCTTGTCTGCCTTGTATTCTTCTGAAGGAATATTTTAATTTATTCAATAAGAATGCTGCCTGGACTTCATTCATCATGGGTCCTGATACAGGAGAAGAGAAAAGGAGAACCTGGACAGGGTGGCAGGCAGTCATAGAGGAATCTACTTGTGAGAGTCAGGCCCTGGCTTGAACTCAGGTTATCACTCTTGGTGGCAAGCACTTAAAACAGCTGAGTCATGCCATGGGCCCTCAACAAGCTTTTTAAAAAAGCATGCCAAGAGAAAAATCACTTCCAAAACTGTAAAGTTTTGATAAATTAAAAATAATTTTCCAATTATATAATCCCTTCTTTATGGAGAATAACATGATGGTGACACTGGAATCAGAAACTGGGTTTAATGTTCATCTCCTTCCCATACTTACCTAATGTTTAGTCATCTCTGCAGACACACTTATACTTTAGTTATAGAGAATTTACTGCTGTTTCTGGTTTATTCCACGCTATACCCATCTTTCCTGCTTTAACAAAATATATTTCCTCTGTCTGTAATATTCTCTTATAATTCAACTTTTACAAGTTACAGCCTTAAATATAAACATTAGTATATCCAACACAAAGACATGCATGCAGATCTATGTTTGCATATATATACATACATATATGTATATATATTTCAACTTGATCACATAATATTGTCACCTGTATAGAAACCTTTGATGCCTACTAGAAAGTAATCTCATCTGTTTTGTCCCTTTCAGATCTATATTTTTTCTGTCTTAACGAGTCTTTTATACTTTGTATTTCGGTCTCTCTAAGAGAATGATCATTTCTGTGAGAATGAAGCACTTGCTGCTCTGATACCATCATGTCTAGCATTGTACTAAGCACCACATATGAGGAAGGAAGCCAGCGAGTGCTGTGGAGTGACACCTATAAGTGAAGTTTGGTCTTGGTCTGTTGCATACTCCAAATATCACCACTAGGGTTATGCAACTACAGGTCCTGATACTCAGTAGGCCCTCAAGAGCTCAGTTCAAAAAGCGAGTAGAAGAATGAATAATTGATATAGTAAGAAGAAGGCAAAAGTTCCATTTTATAGACATCTCTTCACAGAATTGAACTTTTGAATAACATCCTTTATATTAGTATCTCCAGATCACAGCAGCCAGAACTAAAAGAATGGGACATGTACCATTGGAAGTTGTGTGAATTCCAATTTGAGTGCAGGTCCTTGGAAACCTAGGGAGAAAAATCTATGAAGACTCTAGGAAACTAGAGAGATGAGATAAGAGAGAGAAAAATGGAAGTCTATAAGTCTCTTCCTATCTTTGTTATTTTGGTTCCAGTTGAGACCACTGAGTGGCTGTTTTTCCACTAGTTCTCAGAAAATATTTTTTGAAGGTTTTTGTGCCTAACAGCTTAAACACAAAGGCAGCATAAGCAAGTTTGAGAAAATGAAATCACTGTTTAATTACTAAATATTCTACCTCTAAAATTAAAGAAAAAAGCTTAAATAATTCAGTTTGATTTGGTCTCATTAGTCTGATTTCCTAGTATTTAGCCTTAATTATGTGATACAGACGCCCTAATTATGTGGCACATATACAGCATACTCTCTAAAGTTAAAGATCAGAACGGATACTGACTTAAATGATAAAATATGTTAAATTATTAATGATAATTAATCTTACAAAATAGGCATAATTAGTTTAAGTACTTTAGATATTTTTCTTAATAGCATTACAAATAATATGATACAGTTTGATCATTTGAAAAATAATTCGTTGGAAAAAAGGCAACATAAGCAATGTTTTTTAGTAGAATTTTTGGTGCTGTCAAAATACATGTAGCTGTCATTGAAAAGCCAATTTTGTTTTAAATAATTAAGGCTGTATCATAAATAAAAAGGGGCCACTGTTTTGAAAGAACACTTTTAAAAATATAAATAGAAAGTTCTTTATTTGTTTTATTATATCATCATTATCTAAGAATAAATACACTATTAACTAATGCTTTTGTAGTTTTAGGAAATAGACAACTCTAATTCAGACATTGAATCCATTTATTCTTATCAGGACGTTGACTAACATGTAGACTTTACATGTACATTATTATGGCAGTTCCATGTCATAAAAATTATTGTGAACTCTCCGGAAACTGTGTATTTACATTATAGATTTCTTATTTATGGTCCTGTGTATCCCACAGAAATTTTCTGCACTTTGGCCAGCTGCGGATACCTGTATTTACCAGCACATACAGCGTGAAGACATTGAATGAAACTGAGACGTGCACTAACGTCCAGACATTGAGATTCCCCACTTAAAAGGAAGTTGGGTAATGTTTTTTCAGCAGTGTTCAGAAGTTGAACTAAGTGGGAGTGATTAGATCATGAGAATTCTGGTCTAATCAGTGGGTTAATTCCCCAATCTTTTTATTAGGAGGTGGAGGGCACTAGTAGCTGTACATAGTTAATGAAAGTGGGTGTCCAAGGACTAACCCTGGGAGCGGATAGATTGTCTCTGTGTCCCTTCCCCTGTGTCCATCTCTCACTATTTTGTGGGTGTCCAAGGACTAACCCTGGGAGCAGATAGATTGTCCCTGTGTCGCTTCCCCTGTGTCCATTTCTCACTATTTTGTGGGTGTCCAAGGACTAACCCTAGGAGCAGACAGATTGTCCCTGTGTCCCTTCCCCTATGTCCATCTCTCACTATTTTGTTTCCTATTTCCTCTTTCCCTCCCTCACTCTTTACCCATTTCATGTAGCATCATGCAGTGAAGGACTATAGCACTCTGGGTCCAAGAGCAATGTACTAACCAAGAATGGACTGAAACCATGAGCCAAAATAAACCTTTCCTCTTTGTGTTACTGGCTCAGGTATTTTGCACAACAGAAAATCTGACACAAGCTCTCTTCCTTCTTATTCTTACACTTGGTTTTCAACCAGTTAAGATAAAAAAACTGTATGACATGAAAAAATGTTGAAAGTAACTTCTTTCTTCTGTTTCCTATAAATTATTTTGTTTGTTAGATTTCAGATGTATAACTAATGCATAAAGTCCTAGTCTGACTTTAATCAACATCTATTCTGCTAAGCAGGACAGAACAATTAAAAGACTCATTAGATACTGTTCTGATGACAAACATATTGTGATCTCAGATGAACACTAAGTTCATCATGGAACAGTTTGCCTGTCTTCTTGTCTGTCTGTTTCCCTCCCTCCCTCCCTCCCTTCCTCCCTTCCTCCCTCCCTCCCTCTTTCCTTTCTTTCTTTCTTTCTTTCTTTCTTTCTTTCTTTCTTTCTTTCTTTCTTTCTTTCTTTCTTTCTTTCTTTCATTTTCTGGGGTTTTAACCAAGGGTGTCATAATTCCTACTAAGTGCTCAATATACCAGTATCAGAAAACCTCCTTCTAACTGTACTGATAAGTTTGTCTTCAATATGAAACGTAATACTTGAGTAAATCTGACAGATTTGTGGTAAAAATGGACAGACAGAATGCTTTTTACTTACCTGTCTCAGATCTTTGTGTCATAAAAAAGTAAAATGAATTTCTTGAGACAAGGATACAGGCAAGAACTTAAGCAAAGCTGTCTTGCAAGTCTAAAACTCATGACAAGGATTTGAAAAATTAACATGAGGTCATTTTATCAGATAAACTGCATTATTTCAATGTAATAATATTAAATTTAGCACCAATGTTTTATACAGCTGGCAGAGAGGCAAATTTGAAGGAAGGGTGAACATAAGCACATTAGGTGAGGTAAGACCTGGGTTTTGCCATTTAACGTGGGAATCAAGTGAAATGGTCAGTCATGGAGTGTTCATGAAGATGGTTAATTGGTTTATTTTATCCTTCTTTGTTTATCAAAATTAACAATTACTTAATATTTTATATATACACAGTTTTATACCATATAAAATATGACTGTACTTAGTTTATGAAACATTTTCATCATTTGGATAAAACAAGGAGTAGTTTTAATGTGATAACAGTCTTGTAGAGTTTCAAGAGTTACTTTAATGAAAGCCGAATGAAAGCATATTTTCTTTCTGTTAGGTAATCTGTAATTTTTAATATATAACTTAACAACCCCCATGCTTGCATAGTTTATGTGTTTAACAAATAAATCTATATAAGAGAAGTTAAAAATATCCAATTAGTAAAAATCAGTCATGATATTGTTATTGTCATAATTAATTGCAAGCTTTGAAATGTAAAAGTAAAATCTGAGCAACACTTGAGTTAATTGATATAATATTAGAATCAAAGGAGACCAGTTTACAAATGGGAGATAGTGGAAAATCACTTGCACGATAGCAAAAGTACTTGACTATTTTTTAGGCGTGGTTCTGTGACAGTTTTCCGTTTACTTATAAACATTTTTAGAGTGGCAAAATCCATGAAATACTGCATTCCCCTTCTGCATTAAGAAGTTTTCATAAAAACTCATTGTGTTAAAATAATAATTTTTCTTCTGGCAACAAATGGCTGCTGAAGGAAGGAGGATCAGTTTTATCCAGAGATATGCCCAGTCTCAAGTAACTAATGATTGTACAAATGGGAACAGCAAACAGACTTAACAAGATATATAAATAATATAGCATACATATATGTATATAAATAAAATGATTAAAGCAGAGTTTATGAATTGGATAGAGAGTGGGGGTTATGGAAGAAGTTGGAGGAGCAAGAGGGAAGGCTAAGATGTAAATACGGTTCTCTTGTAGGAAACACCAAAAAATTAAATAAATTGAGAAATAGCTTCTCACTAGACCACTCTGGCACCATTACTGTGTACAACCAATTTTTGACACTGTCACCAAAGGAATATTGACTCTAAGATGCTACTTTGATTGGGCATCACTTAAAAGCCTTTGTTCCTTAGTGATTAAATTATAAATCTGAATTTATCCTTTTATGCTGCAATACACAAAAATCACTCCAAGGTTTTTCAAAAACTTTCAAAAATGTTCTTGGTAGTTGAGATATAGTAGAATCTGTCTATCTAAAGCCTAGAGTCATTTCGATGACCCAACAGGCTACGGAAAACCCTCAGCTGAGAGCCAGGCACAAAATCACGCATTCGTGCATTCTTTCATTCACCCACACGTAGCTAATAAGCAGTGAGAGAGTAGGTGCTCTGTACACAAGGACTTTAAAAGCATCTTATTTGTCCTTGAGTTGTAATTAAAGTTATGTGAGAAAAAACTAAATAGCTTCTGAACATGAAATCTATTTTTGATTAGGGTAGAAAGTGGCAACTGAGCAGAATTTTAAAAGGCAATTAGTTGTTATGCAAAACAAGAAGAAATAATTGGTTTTTATGTAAAAAGTTGTTTAAAAGATGTAGACCAAAAGAGCAAACTTCATTTTATGAAAATGAAGATTCACTTTCATTGGTGAACATTGTCATTCAGGCAGAAGAAAGCTTTTGCTATATTTGCTTTTTTTTTGAGATTGCTACATGCACAAAAAATTAAAAGCTTATATATTATGTACACACACAGACTTTGAAAATTGACAGTATCACACTGAAATTAGCTCTGAGGTATATAATAATCAGAAGAATCTTGATCAGATCTTATTGTCAAAGGATGGATGAAGGGTTGTAGATCTCCAGGAAGGACCTGGGTGTAAGGAGATGTGGGTGTAATCATTGGAAATTGTGACTGTATGTTGAGATGGAGTACTATACACATGCTTGGAAGTACTTAAAAGATGCTGTTGGCAGGGTTGGTTTGGTATTTGAAAAATAAACTAGGTAAATTGGAAAAATATACAAAACTCTAACAAAAATCAGAAGCCAGAAGCCATAACAGATGTTCCTTGATTCACAATGGGCCAGTATAATGTAAGTAAAAACCATTAAAAGTTCAAAAATGCATTTGATTCATGTAAATAATCCTTGTATAAACAATGTGCATCATGGCGTCCTGTGATTATTGGAGGGACTGGGAGCTGGTGTTCCTGTCCTTTCGTCACCATGTGAGTAGGACACTGCCTAGTATCCAACTAGAAAGGGAGGAATATGCAACATTTGATTGCAGCTGGAAGGACTGGTTTTCATAGCACCCTAAAGCAAAACTACTACCTACCTAACTCATTCACTCACTTACTAAAATTCATCCCTATGTAAGAATCCATCTAAAATTTTTGTAGTTATGAGTAACCGTGTTACTAGTAACACACAGAAACGGAAGGCAAAGACTTTGTAGGAGTATATTCTTTTTAAATGTTCATTTGGAGCAGACTCACTAAAGCAGTTATATTGAAGCAAAGCACATTAATAATGTGTTCCAAAAACAGCAGAAATGAACTTCAGCTGGAGGTATCAGTCCCTTCTTTACTGTCAATGACTCTGCACATTTGTTGTGGCTTAAGGAAAGAGATGGCAGTGGATTATTCCCTTCTGATCATTTCTCTAACACTTACACAATGTTTTCTGATGTGAGGTACATAGAGTTTTTAAAATATGTAAAACTTTTTCATTAAAATACTTATTTAATGTGTGGAGCGGAGGATGTCTGTGAGTATGGAGGTCAGAGGACCACTTACCACAGGCAGTTTGCTCATTCTGCTGTGTGGGTTTTGAGAATAGAATTCAGGTTGTCCACCGTGTTTGCGAACACCCAGCCTTGACATCTCAGAGCATAATTTTATGTTTTAGTTTATCTTTGTATGTGTATGATAACTGTTTTGTTTGATAAGCTATGTGCAAAGCTGAAGGTGTTATGTCTCTAAGTTCCTAGGTTTCCAGTAGTTACCATCGCTGTGGACTTCAGATTGCCATAGTCAGTAGAGAGCCAGAGAAAGTGAAGCAGGCTGCTAATGGCATTAGGGCTACAGGGGGGTGACTTAAGCTGTTGAGCTTGATTTAAATCTTTAATGTAAAAGAGGCATCCTTCATCATTCAGGACTTAAATCATGAATATAACTAAAGCTCTGTAGGTAAATCTTGGAATAGTTTTCAGAAGTTTTTCAAAATCTGCATCTTTAAACTCTGTTCTTACATTTAGAACTTCAATTATTTAAATTTATTTCTTTATTAACCATAGGGTCTAGGACATGCCTTGGTCTTCTCTCCTATTTTTCTTTAAGAATTTTATTGATATTATGACTATTCACTAGGTGTTGTATTAACAACTGTGCTCGCTCTATGACAAGATGAATAGCGGGCAAATTAGAATTAGAGTTATTAAGAAAAAGAAGATCCTTAATGAATTTTAGAAAACACAGAAGTTGACTTGTGAGGGAGATAGATGTGCGTGAGAAATGTACAGCTATAAACTAGTCAGGAAATCTCAGTTATGCCTAAAGGGGCAAAATGCCTGAGATGCAACAACCACATAAAGGACCATTTGTTTTCCTATTTCTTTGGCCTCTAGTGGGGTTATTCTTTTGGCAAGTGATCTATCTTAATATTACACAAGGAAGCTTTGTACAGATGGTGCATAGCTAAAGCCCTCTTATTGGACAATAACATAAGGAAGAATGTGTGTGTGTGTGTCTCTCTCTCTGTGTTGTATCTGTGTGTGCTTTAAGGCATCAATTATCCAATTATTTTCAGAAACTTCATTATAAAAATGCATCCCTTTGGAAAAGTGAAAACAATAAAACCTCCAAAAACTCTATATGACTATTAAAAATAGATAGAGCATTAGTCAAATGTTTTATATGCTGAAAAAATACCTAACAGTAACATTTTACCAAGAAAGTAAAATTGAGCATGCCACTAAATTTTAATAGAGACAATTACAAAGTTGTAGATATTTAAATGCTTAGAATAAATATCACTAGCAAATAGTGTTTTTAAAGTTTATTCCTAAGACATTGCTATATCGTTACAATATAATTTTAACTCATAAACTATTGGAAAATTCAATTAAAATACAGTGTGTTAAGCTTATTTTTATTAAATATTAGTAGTAATTCAAGTTTTCTTAGCACGCATCTACCAACCACGTTCTAAAACTTAGAGTGCAGTACTCTGGATTTAGTGTTTTTATTCACTCTTATTACTATTTATCATGGAGAAAACAATTTTTAGTAGTAGATAGTCTAATTGTGCAAAATAGTTCCAAAGTGCTTATATCATTGTATATTTCCACCAGGAATGCAAGGGAGTTCTAGTCACTATTATCCATTAAAGCCTGAGTGGGAAATGTTCTCCATCTGCTCAGGTTCAGTATGCTTATAGTCAGTTGGTGCTGCTCTGTAGTAGGGCTATGACCTCCGTCTTGGAAGCAGCTCAGTAGGGGTAGGCTCCGGAAGGTTGCAGCCCCTCCCTCCTACTTCTCTCTGCTGCATGGTCTGCCATGATGTATGGAGTTTCCCCCATACACTTCCAATTCTATGCACTCCAGCATGTGTTCCCGGCATGATGCACTCAGGTCCTATAGAACCACGAGATCAAATACATCTTTTTGTTGTTTTTTTTTTCATCTTTTTGTTTTTAAGTACTTTTTTGTTAGGTATCCTAGTCACAGTGATACAAGATTAAGTAATATAATACTGATACTCATGCTGAGTACTGTCAGATTTTTTTTTTGAAGTGTGGGAGTAGGGGGAGTGAGATTAAAGTAAGGGCTTTATACATGCTACCAAAGTATACAATGACTAAAATATCCAATAAATTGTTTTTATTTATTTATTTTTATTTTAAGATAACCTCACTGAGTTACTCAGTCTGGTCTTAAACTCACATTGTAGCTCAGATAATATTTGAATTTACAATCCTCCTGTCTTAACCTCCTAAATCCTTGGGCTTATAGGACTGCGTTAACAGGGCTGGACAATTTAGCTGTACTTCTCATGGTGGGATTATGAAGGACTCTCACTGTTGTTTTAGAGTGAAGTTCTCTAAATTAATGATATTGAGCCAGGCAGTAGTGGCACATGCCTTTAATCCCAGCACTTGGGAGGCAGAGGGAGGCAGATCTCTGAGTTCAAAGTCAGTCTGGTCTAGAGAGCAAGTTCTAGGATAGCCAGGGCTATACAGAGAAACCGTCACTTGGAACGCACCTCCACCCCAAAAAAGGATTATAGTGATATTGAACATTTTTGATAATTATTATCAACATATAATGCTATATTTTCTGAAATATATGCTTAAATCATTTTCCCATTTTCAATTTTTATTACATTTATTTAGTTAAAACATTGGTTCTTAACCTGTGGGTCATAACCCCTTTTGGGTCACAAATCAGACCTCCTCCATATCAGATATTTACATTAAAATTCACAATAGTAGCAAAGTTACAGTTATGATGTAGCAATGAAATAATTTTATGTTTGGTCGTTACCATAACATGAGGAATTGTACTAAAGTGTTGCAGCATTAGGAAGGTTGAGAACTTTCCTAATTTAGTTTGTGTGTGTGTGTGTGTGTGTGTGTGTGTGTGTGTGTGTGTGTGTGTGTGAATCCATGATGGAAGTGTCACAGTGTCTGTTTGGAGGTCAGAGGATAATTTGCAGGTATCTGGTGTCTCATATCTTATTGGTTCTGGAAACTGAATTCAAGCCATTAGGTAGCAGGTACTTTTACCAGCTGAACCAAAATGATGGTACCAATTCTTCATT
Organism: Ondatra zibethicus; assembly: GCA_004026605.1. NCBI lineage: Eukaryota > Metazoa > Chordata > Mammalia > Rodentia > Cricetidae > Ondatra > Ondatra zibethicus. Next base: position 69,243 of record PVIU01003141.1, on the reverse strand, counting down.
TTAATCAATTAAATATTCATTTCATTTTCTATATATAAGAGATTATTGGCCAGTTTATAATAACAAAGTTGGTGTATTTCTTTTTGATTTACTATGCCTTCCTAAAAGTAGAATGTACTTATTTTATGAAGTGAAATTATCTGATTTTTATGTTATAATTCTCATTTGGAGATCGAAAATAATTGCCTACTCCAGATTGGAAAGATTTTTCCATCATGGTTTCTACTAGATTTTTTTTGAAACATTAATGTTGAAACCTATCTTCTCTTTAAAGTGAATGTCTTTGTGTTACAGGGTTCACATGTGTGTCCAGTTCTTTCAGAACTACCTGCCTTAAAGTGTATCCTGCCTCTCCTAGCTTCTCCTCTATTTCTTCCATATAGTCTATCTTAAGAAAGCGCATTTTTATTTATATTCCTTTCTACTATGTGAATGTTTTTTAAATCTATTATCAGATAAATTCTACAATAAGATCTGAAGTTTTTTATTGTGATTGTAATAAATCAAGAATCCAATTTTGGGGAAATTAATGACTTTAAGTATATAAAGCTACGTAGTTCATGAATCTGGTATATTTTTGGTACTTATTTGAGTCTTTAATTTCCTGTCACCTGTATATTTATTAGCCAAATATACAAATGTTTCCTTAGTCATTCTTCATTCTTTTCATTTTAATATATGTCCCTATCTCAAAAAAATTTTGAGGATGTAATTTTTTCCTGCTCCAACATAAACACTCAAGAATACACTACCTTCACTGTCAACTGGAAGGAAGTCTGTATTGGAGCAGAAAGACATTGTAGTCTCACATTAAATTATCGGTTTCCATGTGTCTCTCTCTCACTAGCTGAATAGCATAGACATTCTACTACATGCAGATCAAGAGTTTGAAGAGGCAGCACTCCAGAGCAGAGCATGCCAGAACTCTCTGAAGAAGATACTTTGCTTTGAACAGAGGAAAACAAAGATGACAACTTGAGGCATGTCAGTGATCCTGGAGATTTTGACGGAAAGCTGTATGATAGGGATAACAGTAGAGCATACAAAAGCATAACAAAGATGAGTAAAGACAAGTTTGAGGAGACTTCGGAGAAAAAGCACATAAAACTGGGTACATTTGTTGGCGATTGCTGCACAACTCTGAATAGAATGAAACGATTGAAATATACACATTAAATTGTGAGTTCTACGTGGATTATTTCTTAGAAAATCTCACAAAAATTCCAATAGCATAGCACTAGAAGATGAAAATTTTACAGGAAACAGAAAAGTGATAAAGAACGTTGTTCGTATACATGGAAAACATCTCACCTATTCATTTCACTAGCAAAATGGCACCAAGGAAGGCAAGATGAAACACTATTTCAGCAAAGTCATTCAGACCATTTCTAGATTGTTCCAAAATCTATATAGAGCCTTACATACTCATTTCCTTATTGAAAGAGTACAAATGCAAATTCCCAGTTATTTTAAATTACATTTTTGTCTTTAAAACTAAGAATAATTGCTGTTATGTTGTTGATGATTGTAAAGGGATAATCATGGTCTGATATTTGAAAGTTTCCATAAATTTTAATTATGAATATCATAAAAATATCAAATAAAGCTTTTTGTAAAAGGGGCATTTACTCTAAATAGTAATGCCTGTCTTTCTACTCATTAGGGTGTTACTCAAGTGGTATCATGATTTCTCTCACTTGCCAATACACATTCTTTTAGTGTATATAATTTTCCTTCTGAGATCTTATCCTGATTATATAAAACAGGATGATGCCAACTAATCTGTTCCTTCTCCAATCTACATTATCAGTGTTGTCATAGATATAGCTTTGATTAAAATGTTAATCTTCTCCTAATCTTCTCAGGTCTCACCTATCATCATTCTGTGCTACTCAGCAGTAACTTTTAACATAAGATTCACCCAGCACCAAGCTGCAAAACATTTGAAAATATTAGAATTAACAAAAATGTTAATTTATTTCTACTTTATTATTTAAAAATATGCTTATATGTGTCTGTTAATCTCCCCTTGCAATAAACAGTTACAATTGTGCAATTGTGTAGCTTATAAATAAAATACTGGAGAGGTGTGCTTAAAATTCATCTTCCCCAAATGTTAAATATGGAAAAACATTTTGAGAACCAATATCTCTAATGAACAATTTATCACTGGAATACTAAGTTTGATCTATGTGTACTTCCATGATTAGAGAATGCTAGAATTTAGTGGGCAAGGAGGAAAAAGAAATGCTAGATGTTCATGTGGCACAAATTTCATCAGACTACTGTCAAAGCGATAAGTAGATTAATACCTCTTTGGATAACCATCCAAAGTGAAATTAAACAAATTAACTAAACCACTGAAATTTATTTGTTGAATAGAAAAAACTAGTTCTCTTTTGCAGAGTTTTTGGGAGTGTGAGCAGTTTTTCTAAGGAAGTGAAATACTGATATAAGAAAAAATTTAACACATTGAAAAGAGAAATCAAAAAGTATACCAGAAGGTGAAAAGGCAACCCATGATAATGGATTGCTATGATTAATACTGTGAAAATAAGTATCATACTAAAAGCAGCACGGTTTTAGCATAAAACAGATATGTTGATCAATAGAATATAAGTGAGGTTACATACACATTTGAGTCTGAATTCTCGTGATTATGTGATTTTTGACAAAGGGTCACCAATACATATAGTAGAAAAGACAGCATCTTCAACAAATGGTGCAGGTCAATCTGGACAGCTGTACAGAGAGGAATGAAACTAGAGCTTCTTCTTTCACCCTGGACAAAATTCAAATTCATCAGAAGCAAGAGCCTTGACATAAAACATGATACCCTGAATCTGGTAGAGAAGAAAGTAAAGGATATACATTAACTTACAGGAACAGAAAAGGAATTTCTGAACAGGACCCTAGTAGCACAGGCATTAAGACCAACAAGCCATAAATGGGACCTCATGAGCCAGGGTGGCCTTGATTTCAAACTCAGAGTTCTGCTTGCCTCTGCTCTCAGGGTCTGGGGTTAAAGGTGTGTGTCACTAGCGCCTGACTTTATCTTTATTTTTAAAGGTATTTTTGCATTTACTTAGTGTTTGTACACACATTTGCACAAATGTGGACTTCAGACGATCACCTATAAAGTATGGTTCTCTCCTAACATTGGGTTGCCAGCAGTTGAACTAATCATCTATGTTGGTGGCAAAATATTTACCCACTGAGCCATCTATCTAGATCTCTTTCTGTCTTAGAAATTTTACATGTTTAATTGATTCTGCTGTTTACACTTTCAATGAATTTGAATGATTAGCTTTTATTCTTTAAATAACTTAATTGCAACCAACTCACAAATAAATGTATTACTTAGCTGAAGTTAAAGTAGCCGAGGCCCAAACTCTGCTTGTCTCAATAAACTTTGATGTGATCCAAATGACTATTTATTTTTACAACTAAACAAATTTCCTGGAAACAGAATCCACAAGATGTTGAAAGGACAGTCAGTCTGATTAGTATTATTTTTATTTACACCTTACTTATGTTCTTCATCTATTTTAGATATACTCCTGCTTTAGCCTTAGTAGCATTCCCATTCCTGTTTTAAGATGAAGTGGATTTATAACTGGAGCACACTAATTCCTGATATTTTCTGAAGACTTCTACCTATAAAACTCAGTCTCACTCCAAGCTGTGTTTCTGCCAATGGAAGTAATCTATACAAAAAGGTATCCCCTTCTGATCCTCCTTATAAATTTTCCTTAACAGAATTCTGTGGTATTGCTAGTAAAATAGGAGATAACACTTTATAGCAAAAAATCACTCAAGAGATTAGATAAAATATGTCTTAAACATGCAGTAACCACTGTATGAATGCTTAATATTATACCAACTGATAAAATGCAAATGATCCTCACGAGTAGCCACATGGATAAATAGTCTTCCTGTCTGAGCATCTTTCCTAGAGACCTATCTTTGAGGGCAGATTATGTAAGAAAATATTTCACTTTAATTCCTTGCCCCAACACCTTTTCTTTTACTTTTATATTGAAAAAAATTAAAGTATTTATGCAGCAAGAAAAATTTAGCTTCTATTTTAATGTTTAATATTATGTCAAGAAAAATAGCCTTTATAGGATTTAGGATTGAAAAGATAATATAAGTTAGAGAGCTCTAATATAGCCTTAGAGCTTTGCAGCTAGAAAGCATACATTCTAAAATTATGAGCAACTTCTAAGGTGTTCACCAAAGCTGTACTGGAATATGAATTTTCTCGTTAGCTTATAGAGTCTGCTGATTATTGCAAGAGTTTAACAAGTTAAGTTTGACCTTTGATTAAAGTTCTTTTGGGGACAGTGAAGCTTAGTTTAGATTCTATTATTTGCTTCTCTGTCTTTCTCTTTTCCTAAACTTTGCAATCAATCTTTCTTGAACATGTCTCCAATAAACATATTATCTATTTTCAGTAAAGCCACATTTGATGTCAAGACTTCTTCAACAACCAGTTACAAATGTCCTTTGCAGTAGTTGGTGATTTAATTTGCCCCTTTATCAGTCAAATCTAGAAGCTTATATTTGACATGCAGGGTTGCAATCCTGGGTAGCTTTTGACACAGATCGTTTGCTAACGAGAATTCAAATCAATGACTTTAGGAGCAAATTCTGTTGTGGGGGCATTCTTGGCAGTGGGAGTTTGTACAGGTATTTTTAATTCAAATGTCTTTTTTGAGGACAGAAAGACTACTGTGTCTGCTTACACAATCCAAAGTAGTTGAGAGTGAGGGCATGCATGTACGTGTGACTTGATATGTCCATTTCCATCATGATTATGAGACGGAAGCCTATACGAATTCTGCTCTGTGCTCATTTGTTGTTGTTGTTTTGTGGTGGTGAACAGAATACATGTTTGTTTCCGTTGGAGGTAACCCTCGGGAAAAAGATAGTCACTAGGAATATTTTGACAGTGATGCTTCATGAAGTCATTGAACCTTAGAATTTGAAAATCTTGAAAAACATGGCAAGTGTTTCTTCTTACAAATTCCATCCATTATTACACCCCACAACAATATAAAAAGTTGTATATCTATCATTATGTTTGATTAGCTAGTGTTAAAAATATAGTTCATTTTAAACAACTCTTTTATAGTTGATAATAGAATTTCCATAAAACAATGTAAACAGTTAATTTATACTGTAGCATATTTGAACCTCATGGAATTATTATATTCATGCTTATCTTTATTGAGTGCAGAGAAGTAATACTTTTCTTTTACTTAGTAATGCTCTATAAATATATGCACTGCCTTTTCCGTAAATGTAAATGGCAAATTAATGATTTTGCATACTAACTATATGCCATTAATGAAAGGCAATTGTAGAAAGATCATACTTGGTTATAGTATGTAAAAATTATAGGCTTACTCTAGGTGGTGGTGGTATACATCTTTAATCCCAGCACTATGGTGGATCTCTGAGTTCAAGGCCATTCTGGCCTGCACAGAGAGTTCGAGAAGAGCCAGGATACACAGAGAAACAGTTACAAGTGCCCGCCTCCAAAAAATAACTCCTAGACTTAAAAATAACACTTAAAGTAAGCCTTTTTATATGAAGTTTGTCATGAGAGTGAACTATGGAAATCATAAGAAATGCTATATTGTAAATTTTGATCCAAACATAGTTTCTCTGCAAGTGCAAAAGAATTTAAAATCCATGATATGCAAATTTTTTTAACATATGCTAAAATTGGTACTTATTCTGAATCTCAGTGAGAATGTCAAAATAATAGATAACAATTTGTCTTAGAAACTTACCTCCAAGAATCCAGATTATAAAAATTAATGCTGCAAGTTGACACATTATTCTTCACTGATCATGAGAATATAGCCTTTTGCTTTTATATATAATATACATTATAGTTCATATGGTTTTATGATGAAAGACTATGAACTTACTGCATTTTGTCAATTATATTGATGTTTATCAATTTTAATTATAATGTTCTCAATACTTTTCCTAATTTCTGCTCAATTTCAATTATTTCCATGTTTGATATTTTTCCTGTCCTTACAAAATGTATAATAAATATGCTATGTTATTTTTTCCAAACAGAGAAGTTTTAAGATGCTAATTTCTCTTTGAATAAAAGCATTCTGATGGGCATTGATTCTAAAAACCGATGTGATTAATATCAATGCAGTAGTAAATTTTTATTTTAAAATTTGTATTCTACATCACATTAGTAAAAAAAAAAATTCTGTCCTTCTGCCGGACTAGTGTTAGTTTGATGATTATACTAATATTAACCGCTTCACTTGAGTAAGCAGAAAAGAGGTGAAATACCAGTCAGACCAGCTGTTAATTCACAGAGTGCTGTACTGTGCTTATTAAAAACACCCAAAAGATGTACCTTTGTGGTTCAGTCTTTTGAATTAGAATCAGAATATTAATCATGCCTCAGGCCTAAATTAAACATTGGAAGGCCCCTTAAGAATTTTCACCAAATTTTCTTGGATTTTTCTTTATTGGGTCTTCCCGGACTCTGTTTAGCTCTGTAATTGCTTTGCTCCTTTGTTGATAGTTTAAAGCACAACGTGATTTTCTCCATGTCATAATATTTAAGAGGACGGCTCAATGGTCTACTCCAAGTTGTGATGTGCAGCTGAGACACCAATTTATAACAGAGTATGTACAATGTCAAATAAACTGTGATGTATGAACTGTTATGTATTTTAAGATCCATATATATAAAGATGGAGATGATTTCTTTCTCCACAGCTTTTTTTTACATTCCAATAAGTTTATTAAAAGTTTCTCACCAAATGCTATCACGCTGCCTTTAAGGACATGTAAAATTTGCAATTGATTTTTAAAAATAGAAAATAATGATAAAAAGCAACAACAAAGTTCCAGCTTGATCAAAATTCATCTAATCTGCTTCTATAAGCAATCAATTGTAATAACAATGGTATTAATGAATGTGTGTCTGAACAGAGAGATAAGCACATTTAAGATTGTTCAGATATCCTGTTCTCTGCTTTAAGAGGATATGCTTTGTTACTAATAAATATACCACAGCTTCTTAGATGAACATGAACCCTATTTCACAGAGTTGGAATGTGTGAATAGTAACATGAATGCGCCTAACTCTTAGTAACTGTTTATTACATGTACTATTTATATTTGGTTCAATTTGAACTTCTGATACTGGAAATCAAAACAAATATGGTGATTTTCGAACTGGCTTAATGCTTAAAATATTACTACTCTCTCAACCTCAATCAAAAGGATGAAATGGAAATGTATATCAAAGTGAGAGAGACCATGTTGTTTTTAAAAAGCAAATAATAACAATCATGCAATGTTAGAACTCTTGCTGTATCAGAAAATTTCTCTTCCAGTTCCTCATTTGAATTTATAATAATCTACTAATACTTAAGTTTAAGTAAGAAGTATGCTAATTCTAAACTCCCCCACAATTATTTGTGGAGATAGAAAACATATGTCTGCTGAAATTGATATTTCAATTTATTGACACATTTGGTGGATGCAACATGCTCAGCTTTTCAAAGGTTTGTTTGGCAATATTTGGGCTGATCTGATACTACATGGAATTTATCTTGGCAGCATCTGTATGCTACATAACACAGAAAAATAAGTGTAGCTCGATGTGTTAAAATCAAGAAAAAATTATAACAAGAAATTAGTTATATTTTGGAGGAAAGGTGATAAGCATTGTCATGTTCAAGTTATTTATCATGTTAGCTGCTTTCCTTAGAAGAATTAACAGAGATGGAATATGCATACATTTTAACTGATATGTTCCAAAACATAATACTTTTTTTTTTACACTGTTTTAAGCTGTTCAGGTTGCCGTGAATTGTGGTGAAAGAAAAGGACACTAAGAAGGAGAAAGCAGACATTTCAGAAAGAAACAAGCAGACTGAGTGGAAAGGCTCACTCACCATGCATGTACAGCAGTGCTGTACTTCTCAATCGTCCTTCCTGTTCAGAGTTGGACTTTAGTTTTTTTGCCTTCTCTCTGAAAATGCTTGCAACTTCCTGGGTGATAGACAAATACTTCACAAGTCACTCATCAAGTGTGTGGACTATGTAACAATCTCCTTGTTGAAAAAATTCAAATAGTTTTGTTTATATTTTTTGTTTTTTTCATATTCTTTTATTGTTCACTCAAAAATTTACACTTCCACCACTTCTCCCAGTCCCCTCCCTCTCCCCCACTACCGCTCCTCCCTCCCCCTGCTTCCTTAAGACAGGGCAGGGTACCCCGTCCTGTGGGAAGCCCAAGGCCCTCCCCTCTCCATCCCAGCCTAGGAAGGTGTGCATCCATATAGACTAGGTTCCCAAAAAGCCAATACATGCAGAAGAGATAGGTCTCAGTGCCATTATCATTGGCTTCTCAGTCAGCCCCCATTGGCAGCCACATTAAGGGATTCGGGTTTGATCATATGCTTATTCAGTCCTGGTCCACCTGGATTTGGTGAGCTCCCATTAGATCAGGCACACTGTCTCAGTTGGTTGACCAGCCCCTCATGGTTTGACTTCCTTGCTCATCATCTCCCACCTTCTGCTCTTCAACTGAACCATGGGAGCTCAGTCCATTGCTCTGATGTGAATGTGGGTCTCTGTCTCTATCTCCATCGATCAGACGAAATTTCTATGGTGATGATCAAGATATTCATCAATGTGACTATGGGACAAGGCTAGTTCAGGCACCCTCTCCTTTGCTGCACAAGTACCTACCTGGGGACATGCCTGTGGACACCTGGGATCCCCTCTACTTTAAGACCTTGAAGAAAGAAATTGAAGAGGATACCAGAAAATTAAAGGATCTCCCATGCTCCTGGATTGGTAGGATCAATATAGTAAAAATGGCAATTCTACCAAAGGCAATCTATAGAGTTAATGCAATCCCCATAAAATCCCAACAAAATTCTTCACAGACCTTGAGAGAACAATAACTAACTTTATATGGAAAAACAAAAAGCCCAGGATAGCTAAAACAATCCTATACAATAAAGGAACTTCCAGAGGCATTACCATCCCTGACTTCAATCTCTATTACAGAGCCACAGTAATGAAAACAGCTTGGTACTGGCATAAAAACAGAGACGCTGAGCAATGGAATCGAATCGAGGACCCGGATATTAATCCACAAACCTATCAACACCTCATATTTGACAAAGAAGCTAAAATAATACAATGGAAGAATGAAAACATCTTTAACAAATGGTGCTGGCATAACTGGATGTCAACCTGTAGGAGAATGAAAATAGATCCTTACCTAAATCACCATGCACAAAAATCAAGTCCAAATGGATTAAAGACCTCAATATAAATCTGACCACACTGAACCTGATAGAAGAGAAAGTGGGAAGTAGCCTGCAATACATGGGCACAGGAGACCACTTCCTATGTAGAACCCCAGTGGCACAGACAATAAGAGCAATAATGAATAAATGGGACCTCCTGAAACTGAGAAGCTTCTGTAAAGCAAAGGACACAGTTATTAAGACAAAAAGGCATCCTACTGAATGGGAGAAGAACTTCACTGACCCCACATCAGACAAAGGACTGATCTCCAATATATACAAAGAACTCAAGAAACTAGACATTAAAATTCTAAATAACCCAATTAAAAAATGGGATAATGCTCTGAACAGAGAATTCTCAACAGAAGAAGTTCGAATGGCCGAAAGATACTTAAGGTCACGTTCAACTTCCTTAGCAATCAGGGAAATGCAAATCAAATACAGTTTTGTTAATCACGTCCATAAGAGATCAAATTGGGACCAGCCAAGGTTAGACACCGGAAGAACATTTCCATTCCAGGGATTTTCATTGACAGTAATGAGAACTGAAATAAGCCTGACAGTATGTTAAATATTTAGCAGTGAAAACTTGAGATTACTGAGATAGTGAACAAACTTTATACCCCACAAATATGCTTTAGGAGGTCCTTTGCAGATGGGCAACTGTTATGATGAAACTTCATAGCTCTAACCGTATGCTTTGGAAACTTAGTTTTATTCATTTTGGATCACTTCAGATGCACACCCCAAACACCTTGTTATTGCATAACTTAGTACCAACCTACACACTATTAACTAGCCATATTGTTTTAATTGGCCAGTTTTGTTGTATATTAAAGTGGTTTCCAAAAGGAATATTTCTTCCTAAGTATTTCAATATGCATGCCTAGTTGTTACATTTTTTAAGTTAAGGATAAGTTATTTAATATCATTCAATTGCCTGGTTTGTGTTCAAATATTCTTGACTTTTGACTTTTATATCAGTACTACTTTAGCACAGATTTTGAAAAAGAACCTTAGTTGAATTTAGAAGATACAACTAGTAAATTAAGGCTTTTAAATCTTTGAAACATGTTCTTTCCTTTTAACATTATATTTACACAGTTGATGTTTCACTTGTAGACCCTCCCACATTTGGGTTTTGTTGATTGTTCGGTATTCACTACTGAGCTAACAATTTTATTTAGAAGTTTGATTAGATTCTGTTTGACTGCAAATATTTTATTTTGTACTCTTTCCATTATAAAATATGCATTTTAGTACCCACACTTTTTACTACTATCAAAATGTCAAGATGAATTAATAAAAATGTGAAAATATGCACTAGATTATTTATAGCAAATGATCAAAATAATTAACATCCCATAAGCAATTAACAAATAATAAATGTCACAACATGCAGCTGATTGAATGAATGGAATATATGATGACATGTCCAAATACATAGCATTCTATATATAAAGAAAATATATGCATAATATAATACATTGTATGTATATGTACTTAGTACGATACCATCTAAATGAGTATTTGGTCATTTATCTTAAATGTTTTAATAATATTAAACTGTGTGTAAAAATATAACTTACAAAGTACACACATTCTCCAGGGTCAAAGAATAGAAAGTAAAGAGATGGCACAGTTTTACAGATATTTAAAAGAAAGGAATTTAGAATAGAAAATATAAATGCCTTGTTATGTTTAATGAATGAATGAGCCTACATTATAATTAACAACTGCTTGTGGTTTCACAGGATGAGGACTTCCAGTCCATTTTCTTCTTCTTAATGAATTGACACAATAATAAAGCAAACTTACAAATATCCAATATTAAAAATGATTAAACTTCTGACCCAATGCATGGCAGTCAAGTTAAACAAGTCAATAAGATAAAACTCAAATATTCAGATTAAACAAAACTATAACAAAGGAAGAAAAAATTACAGAGGAAACTGGCAGCAGAAAGAACTATAAAGGTATATCACATGATGCAAAAAACTTATTGAAATAATAATTTAAATACTTTTTCAACAGTGACTTATGTAAATAAAGAATATATCTTTATTTTAATTTGATATTATCATGGATATGATTTAATTAAATAAATGCTTATATATCTATTTAAATTTTTATTATAAAACTAAAATAAGTGTTTAAAATTTAGAGAAGATACTAATATCACTCAGATGAAATAATAGAGGACTTGGGAATTCTCTGGAATTCAATTATTATGGAGAAGAAATTACATCAATATCTTATTTATGTTCATGGGTAAAATGAGCTCTTAACCTCAATAAACAAAAAGTTAACCTTGAGAGGACTCACACAGCCAGAGCAACAGAAGTTCTGAACTCTGACCTTGATTGGATAATTTTAATAAGCAAACTTTTGTAATCTACTCAATCCAATCTATGCTGTCCATATGTACAGAAGTGAGAAGTGTGGTGTCATTCATTAGAACATTCACAACCTGCCAATGGCCACCTCAAAATGAAACATTGACTCACTCTCTCTCTTAAAAATGGTAATCCTACAAAATCAATCTACAGATTCAATGTAATACCCATCAAAATCCCAGCAAAATTCTTTACAGACCTCGAAAGGACGGTATTCAACTTCATATGGAAGAGCAAAAAACCCAGGATAGCCAAAACAATCCTGTACAATAAAAGAACTGGAGGCATTACAATCCCTGACTTCAAACTCTACTGCAGGACTACAGTACTGAAAACAGCCTGGTATTGGCATAAGAACAGACAGGAGTACCAATGGAACCAAATCAAAGACCTGGATATTAATCCACACACCTTGGAATACCTGATTTTTAACAAAGAAGCCAAAAATATCAAGTGGAAAAGAAAGTATATTTAACAAATTGTGCTGGCATAACTGGATATCAACATGTAGAAGAATGAAAATAGATCCATATCTATCACCATGCACAAAACTCAAGTCCAAATGGATCAAAGACCTCAAAATCAAGCCAGCCCCACTGAACCTTACCAAAGAGAAAGTGGGAAGTATACTTGAACACATTGGCACAGGAGACTACTTTTTAAATATAACACCAGTAGCACAGACACTGAGAGAAACAATAAATGGGACCTGCTGAAACTGAAAAGCTTCTGTAAAGCAAAGGATAATAGTCAACAAGGCAAAACGACAGCTTACAAAATGGGAAATGATCTTCCCTAACCCCACATCAGACAGAGGTCTGATCTCATAATATACAAAGAACTCAAGAAATTGGTCATCAAAAGAGCAAATAATCCACTAAAAATAATGGAGTACAGACCTAAACAGGGAACAGTCAACAGAGGAATCTAAAATGGCTGAAAGACACTTAAGGAAATGCTCAACATCCTTAGCCATCAGAGAAATGCAAAACAACTCTGAGATTACATCTTATACCTGTAAGAATGACCAAGATCAAAAACACTGATGACAACTTATGCTGGAGAGGATGTGGAGTAAAGGGAACACTCCTGCACTGCTGGGGGAATGAAAGCTGGTACAGTCCCTTTGGATATCAGTGTGGCAAATTTTCAGAAAATTAGGAAACAGCCTTCCTCAAGACCCAATAATACCACTTTTGGGTATATATCCAAAGGATGCTCAATCATGCCACAGAGACATGTGCTCAATTACGTTTATAGCAGCACTGTTTATCATAGCCAGAAACTGGAAACAACCTAACTAAGTGCCCTTTGACTGAAGAATGGATGAGAAAAATGTGGTACATAGACACAATGGAGTACTACACAGCAGAAAAAAATAATGGCATCTTGAATTTTGCAGGCAAATGGATGGAGCAAAAATACATCATTTTGAGTGAGGTAACCCAGACACAAAAAGACAGTTATCACATGTGCTCACTCATAAGTAGTTTTTAAACATAAAGCAAAGAAAAACAGCCCACAAATCACAATCCCAGAGAACCTAGACAACAATGAAGATTCTAAAAGAGACATACATAGATCTAGTGTACATGGGAAGAAGAAAAAGAGAAGATCTCCTAAGTAAATTGGGAGCATGGGGACCTTGGGAAGGGTTGAAGGGGTGGAGAGAGTCAGGGAGGGGAGCAGAGAAAAATGTAGAGCTCAATAAAAAATAGATAAAAAATGAAAAAAAACCAGCCATGAACTGCTTACAGCTCCTCTTCTAGAACTGAGGCTTTGGGAGCTGCTCCCTGCTCCATACTGAAAGTTTTCACTGGTTTGATCTTATGGAGATCTTATGCAGGTCACCACAGTTCTGTGAGTTCATGTGTGCAACAGTCATATGATGTACAGAAGACAATATTTCATAGCTGTCCTCCCCATCCTCCCAACATCTTTCCATCTTGTTCTCTGAGCCCTGAGGTGAGGGCAGAATGTATGCAGATGTGTCATATATGGCTGAGCTCTCATAGTTCCAGGATCACAGTACTTTGAACAGCTGGAATCTTTGTATTAACCACTATACACATCAATAAAAAGCTTTTAAGAATATAGACACAAATACTTAAAAGGCAGTTTGATAACATGATCAGTTTTCAAAATATGCTTTTGACCATGGTTATACTACCAGGCATTAATGTCTTCCTGTGGAGCAGGCTTCAAATCCAGTCAAAGAGCAATTGGTTACTTCCATAAGTTGTTTGACACTATTGTGATTAGAACAATCTCATCTAGCAAGGTGGAATTGTAGCATGTCAAGCAATGGTAGCAGGTAGGGCGAGTTCCTTGGTCAGTAGATTTCTCTATGTTCTCCATCTAAAGTGGTGGTATATTCAGTGATAAAATCTTACCATATAGTTAAGGTGCTTCACCAAGAATGATGGCAATAACCTATGTGTTTGGGAGAATCTCTGCAGGTTTCTAGTTGATAGGTCGTAGGTTTCCTGATCTTGGTATTGAGAATTTTATTTAATAACCAATGTATCCAGAAAGCAACATTATTCGCCCAAGTGGGGTGGCACTTTTCAAAAATACTTTTTTAAAAATTGTATTCTTTGATTCCATACTTGTGGAGGTTTGAAAGAAAATGACACCCCAAAGGGAGGTGAGGCCTTGTTGGAGGAAGCATGTCACTGTGGAGATGAGCTTTTTCTCAAGCTTCCGTCAGCATGACAGTCTTCCTGTTGCAGCATGTTGTAGCACTCTCGGCTCCAGTACTTTGCTGGCCTATACGCTGCTGTGCTTCTGGTTGTGATAGTAATAGACTAAAACTCTGAAACTGTAGGGGGCCACCTCATTTAAATGTTTTCAGTATCGCAGTTGCTGTGCTCATGGTGTCTCTTCACAGCAATAAAAATCCTAACTAAGACAACACTAAAGAGGTTTTCTAAGATTTTTTTTCATAATCCTTAACTATAGTTAATTAGCATCTTTTCTATCTTTCCTTACTCCCATTTCCCTGCAGTTATTTAATTTTATTTTATTTATGTTATTTATTACGAGTGGTTTCACATATATTATAAATTATAAATTTTTATTTATCACATTTAAAATAATATTTTTATATGTCTTCTTTGAGTTTTAGGTTTTCTATCCTACACTAAAAACCTTAATACTTGTTAATCATGCAAGTTTAACAATTATTTTTTATTTTTTAATTTAATTTTATTTTAACATTCAAAAATTTACACTTCCTCCCCTTCTCCCATTCCCCTCCTGCTCCCCCACTAACCCTCCTCTCTCCCCCTCCATCCTTAAGAGAGGGCAGGGTATCCTGCCCTGTGGAAAGTCCAAGGCCTAGGAAGGTGTGCATCCAAATAGACTAGGGTCCAGAAAAGCCAATACATGCAGAAGAGACAGGTCCCAGTGCCATTACAATGGCTTTTCAGTTTGCCCCCATTGGCAGCCACATTCAGAGAGTCCGGTTTGATTACATATTCGTTCAGTACCAGTCCAGCTGGATTTGGTGACCTCCCACTAGATCAGGAACACTGTCTCATTGGGTGGACCAAACCCTCGCGATCCTGACTTCCTCGCTCATCTTCTCCCTCCTTCTGCTCTTCAACTGGACCTTGGGAGCTCAGTCCATTGCTCTGATGAGGATGTGGGTCTCTGTCTCTATCTCGATCCATCGGACGGAATTTCTATGGTGATATTCAAGATATTCAATAGTGTGACTATGGGATAATCGATCCATCGGACGGAATTTCTATGGTGATATTCAGGATATTCAATAGTGTGACTATGGGATAAGGCCAGTTCAGGACCTCTCTCCTCTGCTGCCTAAGGATTTAGCTGGGAACATCTCTGTGGACACCTGGGATCCCTTCTAGAGCTAAGTCTCGTGCCAACCCTAAAATGGCTCCCTTAATGTAGATATCTTCTTCCCTGCTCCAATATCTGCCCTTCTTCCATCTCCACCCTCCCATTCCCCCAAGCTCTCCCCAGTCCTCCCCTTCTCCCTTTTCCTTCCCCCTCTCCCCTTCCCTCAGCCCCACCCCCATCCCTATCCCCACCCCCGTGCTCCCAACTTTTGCCCAGCTATCTTGTTTGCTTGTAATTTCCAGAAGGATCTATATATGTTTTTCTTTGGGTTCACCTTGCTATTAGGTTTCTCTAGGCTTGTGAACTATATGCTTAAAGTCCTTTGTTTATGGCTAGAGTTCACTAATGACTGAGTACATACCATATTCATCTTTTTGGGTCTGGGTTGTCTCACTAAGGATAGTGTTTTCTATTTCCATCCATTTCCACACTTTCTTTATCCATTCTTCCCTGAGGGGCACCTAGGTTGTTTCCAGGTTCTGGCTATTGAAAAATAATGCTGCTATGAACACAGTTGAACAAATGCTTTTGTAGTTTGATTGGGCGTCTCTTGGGTATATTCCCAAGAGTGTTATTGCTAGATCCTGAGGTCGGTTGATTCCCAATTTCCTGAGAAACCACCACACTGATTTTTAAAGTGGTTCCACAAGTTTGCATTCCCACCAGCAATGGATGAGTGTTCCCCTTACTCCACATCCTCTACAGCATAGGCTATCATTGGTGTTTTTGATTTTAGCCTTCTGACAGGTGTAAGATGGTATCTCAAAGTTGCTTTGACTTGCATTTTCCTGATTGCTAAGGAAGTTGAACATGTCCTTAAGTATCTTTTGGCCATTTGACTTCTGTTGAGAATTCTCTGTTCAGATCATTTTTAATTGGGTTATTTAGAATTTTAATGTCTAGTTTCTTGAGTTCTTTTTCTTCTATCAGGTTCAGTGTGGTCAGATTTATATTGAGGTCTTTAATCCATTTGGACTTGATTTTTGTGCATGATGATAGATAAGGGTCTATTTTCATTCTCCTACAGGTTGACATCTAATTATGCCAGCAACATTAATTAAAGATGCTTTCATTCTTCCATTGTATAATTTTAGCTTCTTTGTCAAATATGAGGTGTTGATAGGTTTGTGGATTAATATCCAGGTCTTCGTTTCAATTCCATTGGTCAATGTCTCTGTTTTTATGCCAATACCAAGCTGTTTTCATTACTGTAGCTCTGTAATAGAGATTGAAGTCAGGGATGGTAATGCCTCTGGAAGTTCCTTTATTGTATAGGATTGTTTTGGCTATCCTGGGCTTTTTGTTTTCCCATATAAAGTTAGTTATTGTTCTTTCAAGGTCTATGAAGAATTGTGTTGGGATTTTATGGGGATTGCATTGAATTTATAGATTGCCTTTGGTAGAATTGCCATTTTTACTATATTGATCCTACCAATCCAGGAGCATGGGAGATCCTTTAATTTTCTGGTATCCTCTTCAATTTCTTTCTTCAAGGCCTTAAAGTTCTTGTCAAATAGATCTTTCACTTCCTTGGTTAGTGTTACCACAAGATACTTTATGCTATTTGTGGCTATCGTGAAAGGTGATGTTTCTCTGATTTCCCTCTCTGCTTCTTTATCCTTTGTGTATATGAGGGCTACTGATTTTTTTGAGTTGATCTTGTATCCTGCAACATCACTGAAGGTATTTTATCAGCTGTAGGAATTCTTTGGTAGAGTTTTTGGGTTCACTTATGTACACTATCATATCATCTGCAAATAACAAAAGTTTGACTTCTTCCTTTCCAATTCAAATCCCCTTTATCTAGTATGTTGTCTTATAGCTATTGCAAGAACTTTAAGCACTATATTAAAGAGATATGGAGAGAGTGGACAGCCTTGTCTTATTCCTGATTTTAGTGGAATGGCTTTGAGTTTCTCTCCATTTAATTTGATGTTAGCTGTTTGCTTGCTGTATATTGGTCTTATTATATTTAGATATGATCCCTGTATCCCTAATCTCTCCAAGACCTTTAGCATAAAGGAGTGTTGAATTTTATCAAATGCTTTTTGAGCATCTAATGAAATGATCATATGTTTTTTCTTTCAGTTTATTTATATGATGGTTTACATTGACAGATTTTCATATGTTGAACCAGCCCTGCATCTCTGGAATGAGCCCTACTTGATCATAATGGATGATTTTTTTAATGTGTTCTTTGATTCAGTTTGCCAGTATGTTATTGAGAATTTTTGCATCGATGTTCAAGAGTGAGATTGGTCTGTAATTCTCTTTCTTGGTTGCATCTTTGTGTTGTTTTGGTTTCAGGGTAACTGCAGCTTCATAAAAAGAGTTTGGCAATGACTCTTCTGTTTCTATTATGTTAAACACATTAAGGAGTATAGGTATTAGCACTTCTTGGAAATTCTGGTAGAATTCTGCATTAAAATCATCTGGTATTGGGCTTTTTTTTTTTGGTTGGGAGGTTTTTGATGACAGCTTCTATTTCCTTGCAACTTATAGGTCTATTTAAGTTGTTCACCTGGTCTTGATTTAATTTTGGTATATTGTATTTATCTAAAAAAAACTGGCCATTTCTTGTACATTTTCCAATTTTGTGGCATACAGGCTTTTGTAGTAAGACCTAATGATTCTCTAAATTTCCTCTGTGACTGTTGTTATGTCCCCCTTTTCATTTCTGATCTTGTTAATTTGAGTTTTCTCTCTCTGCCTTTTGATTAGTTTGGATAGGGGCTTGTCTATCTTGTTGATTTTCTCAAGGAACCAGCTCTTTGTTTCATTGATTCTTTGGATTGTTTTCTGTTTCTCTATTTTGTTGATTTCAGCCCTCAGTTTGATTATTTACAGTCTTCTACTCCACCTCTGTGAGTCGGCTTCTTTTTTTTCTAGAGCTTTCAGGTGTGCTGTTAAGTCTTTAATGTGAGCTTTCTCCATTTTCTTTACGTGGGCACTAAGTGCTATGAACTTTCCTCTTAGCACTGCTTTCATAGTGTCTCATAGGTTTGGGTATGTTGTGTCTTTATCTTCGTTGAATTCAAGGAAGACTTTAATTTCTTTCTTTATTTCTTCTTTGACCCAGGAGTGGTTCAGTAGTTGACTATTCAGTTTCCATGAGTTTGTAGGCTTTCTGGGAGTGGAATTGTTGTTAAATTCTAACTTTACTCCATGGTGATCCAATAAGATACAGTTGGTTAATCCATTTTTTTTTGTATCTGTGGGTGTTTGCTTTGTTAACGAGTATGTGATTAATTTTCGAGAAGGTTCCATGAGATGCTGAGAAGAAGGTATATTCTTTCCTGTTTGGGTGGAATGTTCTAGAGATGTCTATTAAGTCCATTTGATTCATTACATCTGTTTGTTCTCGTATTTCTCTGTTAACTTTCTGTCTGGTTTACCTGTCCATTGGTGAGAGAGGAGTGTTGATATCTCCTACTATTAGTGTGTGGGGTTTGATGTGTGCTTTGAGTTCTAGTAATGTTTTTCTTACATAAGAGGGTGCTTTTATATTAGGGTCATAGATATTCAGGATTTAGACTTCATCCTGATGAATTATTCCTGTTATGAGTATAAAGTGTCCATCTCCATCTATTCTGATTGATTTTAATTTGAAGTCGATTTTGTTATATAGTAGTGTAGCCACACCTTCTTGTTTTTTAGGGCCATTTGTTTGAAAAACCTTTTCCCAACCCTTTACTCTGAGATAATGTCTGTCTTTGTGGTTGAGGTGTGTTTCTTGTAAAAAGTAGAATGTTGGATCCTGTTTTCGTATCCATTCTCTTAACCTGTGCCTTTTTATAGGTGAATTGAGTCCATTGATATTAATGACCAGTGGTTGTTAACTCCAGTTATTTTTATTTTTTTATTTTTTTTGGTGGCAGAGTTTGTGTGTTTAGCTTCTTTGAGTTGTGCTGGTGGAGGGTTGTTAGATGTCTGTGTTATTATGGGTGTTGTTTGCTTCCTTTAGTTGTGATTTTCCTTCTAGTACTTTGTGTAAGGCTGGGTTTGTGGCTAAGTATTGCTTAAATTTGTTTTTATCCTGGAATATCTTGTTTTCTCCATCGATGGTGAAAGAAAGCTTTGCTGGGTATAGTAGTCTGGGCTTGCATCCATGGTCTCTTAGTGTCTGGAGCCCATCTATCCAAGACCTTCTGGCTTTCATGGTTTCCATTGAGAAGTCAGGTGTAATTCTGATAGGTTTACCTTTATATGTTACTTGACCTTTATCCTTTGCAGCTCTTATATTTTTTTCTTTATTCTGTATGTTTTGTGTTTTGATTATTATATGGCGAGGGTATTTTTTTTAATCCAGTCTTTTCGGTGTTCTGTATGTTTCTTGCACCTTCATAGGAATATCCTTCTTTATGTTGGGAAAGTTTTCTTCTATAATTTTGTTGAATATATTTTCTGGGCCTTTGAGGTGGAATTCTTCTCCTTCTATTATTCTTAGGTTTGGTCTTTTCATAGTGACCCAGAATTCCTGGATGTTTTGTGTTAAGGATTTGTCATTTTCTTTGATCAATGTGTTTATTTTCTCTATCGTATCTTCAGCGTCTGAGATCCTTTCTTCTGTCTCTTGTATTCTGTTGGTTATACTTCTCTCTGTATAGTTCCTGTTCGTTTACCCAAATTTTCCATATCCAGCCATCCCTTGGTTTGTGTTTTCTTCATTGTCTCCATTTCAGTTTTCAAGTTTTGAACTGTTTCTATTACCTGTTTGATTGCTTTTTCTTGGTTTTCTAGTGTATCTTTGAGAGATTTATTAATTTCTTATAACTTTTTGTTAGTCTTCTCATTCATTTCTTTAAAGGAGTTTTTCACATCCTCTTTAATGGTCTCTATCACTTTCATAATGTTATGTTTAAAGTCGATTTCTTCTACTTCTGGATTAGGTTGTTCAAGTCTTCCTGTTGCATATTCACTGCATTCTGGTGTTATCATGTTGCTTTTAAGGTTGTTGGAGGAATTCTTGCATTGGCGCCTGCCCATCTCTTCCTTCAAATGCGTTCAGGAGGGTCTCGGTAGCTTTGTCCGATTTTTGCTGTGGCTATCTGTGTACTTAGGGATTTTTCTTGTTCTTCCCTCTCTTAGGTCTGTTCAGCACTGGAGTTGGCTCTCAGATCCCCTTCTCCCTGAAGTAGGCTGTGGTGGTGGATCTTAGGACCCCCTCCGGAGGGATCTACTCGTACTGAATCAGGACCACTTGCTGGCCAAATTTGTGGGCTTGCTGGGATGGGATAAGTAGAGGAAGCCAGTAGCTGGGAAGAAGCCCCACTGAATGGCCAGAAAGTTTATGGCGTTGAGGTTGTCTATACTCTGTTCCCGGGGCGTCCGGCCAGCCGGGTGGGTACACACTCTCCGGATGGATCTCCTGGTCCAGGAGCAGGGCCCCTTGCTGGCCTGGTACCTAGCAGACAAAGGGACAGGCTTTCTAGGTGCAGCTCATGGAACAAAGAAACCCCTGTAGCCGTTGCACTCACCACTTTGTTTCCAGACCCTCAGCCCTGGAGCAGGCTGAGTTGTGGGATTCTATGACCCCACAGATGGAAAGTGGTGCTTGGGGGTAAGCTGCCAAGTTTAACATTTATGAAATCCTCATGAATTATCTATTTTCTTGTTGGCACTGATAACATAATTACTGATCCAATATCATTGATATTATCTTGAATTTATTTGCAGACTTTCCTTGTTTTTGTTGCTGCTAATTTACTTTAAGTTATGTATTATTAAGTGTCTAATTTCAGAATATTATTGAATTAGGTTTTCCCTTCTGGGGCAAATGAAAACAACTCACACAAAGCTCTATTTGCTCTTTCAGTTGATTTTCAGGTTTTGTATATTAATCTCAATATTACATTTGGATTTAAAGAATTAAGTAAAGTAATTTTTTGCCTCCAACTTAACAGAAGATACATTCCAGAAAGGTGGACTTCAAATCAGTCTTTGGCTCACTTCCTTTATTCTTTTAGTTTTTTAAATTATAGTTGCATCATGTATCCCTACACTTTCTCCCCTCTAAACCTTCCTATAAATGCCTCCTTGCTTGCTTGTAAAAACATGGTCCCTTTTTTATTAATTGTTGTACATTTATATGGGTATTCATATACATTCCTAAATACAACCTGCTCTGTCTCAATAATGTTGCTTGAATGTATGTTTTCAGGACTGACTATTTGGTATTGGATAATCAATTGTGCCTCTTTTCTTGGGAAGACTATTTTTCTCACTCTCAACCTTCCTCAGTATTCTGTAGATATTTGTGTAAGGTTGAGGCCTAATAAGCTTTTCCCAAACCATTTCGGAGTGGCCATGGGTGTCATCATGGGTGTCATGGCCTTGTTTAGCTCATTTGGAGGTACTTCTGTAGGTGAGGCTTTATGGGTGTAGTTTCTGACATTACTAAGAGATAAAATCTCACAGCAAAGTGTCTGTTCTATTGATAGTTATAATCTTTCTGTAACCTTGTCCACAGTGTTCTCTGAACCTAAAGTACAGGTATTGTTTTGTAGATGTATCCTTTGTACTAGAGTCATTCCACAACTGCATTTTTATTTTTAGTGGTTTTCTGTAATAGTCTCTATGTATTGCAATGAGAAGTATCCTTGATGAGACTGGCATATTTGAGGTTTTTTAGTGGCCAACTCTTCAGAATGTTACTTAGTATTTAATCAATAAGGAGAAAAGTATAAAAAAAGCCATGTTAATAGGAATTGTATAATACTTGTTTTTCATGATAAAAGATAAAAATTTGCCAGCCACTTTTAGGAAGAATATTTTCATGTTGTTGTTCTGTTATTATTATTATTATTAATTTATTAATTATATTTAAAAGTTCAAGATAATATTTAAAAGTAGAGTTAAACAGATTGCTACAGATGTGTCTTCTAAGCTTCTGGGAATTACAATTCTAGGTTCTATTAGTTGAGTCATTTATTCAGCAACACCTTGGTTTTTGGCAAATTCTTCCCTAATTTTCTAAACTGACCACATACTCTGTCACAAAATAGATCTCAACATATACAAAAAATTGGAATAATCCCCTGTGCTTATTGGATCACCATGGGGTAAGTTAGAATTCAACAACAACACAAATTACAGAAAGTTTACAAACTCATGGAAACTGAATCATCGCTGGGTCAAAGAAGAAATAAAAAGAAATTAAACACTTCCTAGAACCTCCTATTTATTATGAAAATAAATGTATAATATATCCAAACTTGTGGGGCATTATGAAATCAATACTAAGAGGGAAGGTCATAACACTAAATGCCTACATAAAGAATTTGAAGAAATCTCATGAAAACTCTAGAACAAAAATAAGTAAGCTTACCCAGAAGGAATAGACAACAGAAAATAATCAAATTGAGGGCTGAAATCAAGAAAATAGAAATAAAGAGAACAATACAAAGAATTAATAAAACAAAGAGTTGGTTTTTTTTATTTTTTTATTTTTTTTAGAAAATCAACAAATAGGTAGACAAACCCTTATCCAAACTAACAAAAGGCAGGGAGAGAGAACACCCAAATTAACAAAATCAGAAAGGAAAAGGAAGACATAACAACAGACACTGAGGAAATCCAGAGAATCATTAGGTCATACTTCAAAATCTGTACTCCACAAAAAGGGAAAATTTAAAAGAAATGGACAATTTTCTGGATAGGTACCACTTACCAAAATTAAATCAAGATCAGATAAACAATTTAAATAGACCTATAGTCTCTAAGGAAATAGAAGCAGTTATCAAAATCCCCCAGCTCCCCCCTGCAAAAAAAAAAAAAAAAAAAAAGTGCAGGGTCAAAGGATTTCAGCACTGAATTCTATCAGAATTTCAAAGAAGAGCTAATACTATTACTCCTCAAATTGTTTTAAACAATAGAATAAGAAGGAATAGTGCCAAATTACTTTTATGAGGCTAGTTATCCTGATACCCAAAGCACACAAAGAAAGATACAACATAGAATAAGAATCAATAAGATCAATCTCTCTCATAAACATTGATGCAAAAATTTCAATAAAATACTGACAAACCGAATCAAAGAACACATAAAAAAAATCATCCACCATGATCAAATACGCTTCACTGTAGAGATTCAGGGATGGTAATCCACAATATAAACACCCGAAAGAAAAATAAAACACATGATTATCGCATTAGATGCTAACAAAAAAACTTTGAGAAAATCCAACAGATTTTGAGAGATAACGGATACAAGGTATATCCCGAAACATAATAAAGGCAATTAGAGCAAGTCAACAGCCAATATCAAAACAAATAAATAAAAAAGTGATTCCACTAAAATCAGGAACATGACAAGGCTGTACATTCTCTCCATATCTATTCAATATAGTACTCAACATTCTAGCTAGGGCAGCAAGACAACAAAAGAAGATCAAGGGAATACAAATTGGAAAGGAAGAAGTCAAACTTTTGCTATTTACAGATGATATGATAGTATACAAAAAAAAACCACAAAATAATACCAGGGAACTCCTAGAGCTGATAAACACTGTCAGTAATGTGGCAGGTCACAAGATTAACTAAAAAACAAAAGTGCTCCCCTACATACAAATAATGAATGGGCTGAGAAAGAAATCAGAATCATCATCCATTACAACAACTTTAAATAATATAAAATATCTTGGGGTAACTCTAACAACAAAAGTGAAAGACTTGTATGACTAGAATTTTAAGTCTTTGAAAAAACAAAATGAAGAAGATATCAGAAAATAGAAAAATCTCCCATGCTCTTGGATAGGTAGCATCAACATAATAAAAATGGCAATCTTACCAAAGGAATCTACAGATTCAATTTAATCCCCATCAAAATCTCAAAACAATTCTTCACAGACCTTAAAGAAAAATACTCTACTTCATATGGAAAAACAAAAAAAATCCTAGGATAGCTGAAACAATTCTGTACAATAAGCAACACATGGAGGGATCACCATACCTGACTTCAATATCTGCTATAGAGCTATAGTAATATAAAAAGAACTGGGTATTGGCATACAAACATATACACGGACCAATGAAATCAAATTAGATACCCTGATTTTATCCACACATGTATGAACACATCATACTTCGTGCACAAAGCTCAAGTCCAAGTGAACAAAAGACCTCAACATGAATCTAGTTACTCTGAACCTGATAGAAGAGAAAGTGGGAAGTGCCTTGACATCATTGGCACAGGAGACCACTTCCTCAATATAACACCACTAGCACAAACACTGAGAGCAAGAATCAATAAATGGGACCTTCTGAAAATGAAAAGCTTTTAAAGACAAAAAACACAATAAATAAAACAAAATGGAAGCCTACAGAACTGGAAAATATCTTCACCAACCCCACATCTAACAAAGGACTGATCTCCAAATTATCTAAATACCAAATAATCCTTTTAAAAATGGAGTACAGTTCTAAAAAGAGAACTCTAAACAGAAGAATCTCAAATGAATGAAAGACATTTAAGGATTTGTTCAACATCTTTAGTCATCAGTGAAATGCAAATCAAAACAGCTCTGGGATAGCATCTTGCACCTGTCAGTATGAGTGAGTAAGTTTAAAAACACTGATGACAGCCCATGTTGTAGAGGATGTGGAGTAAAGGGAACACTCCTTCACTGCTGGTGGAAGTGCAGTCTTGTAAAATCACTTTGGAAATCAGCATGGCCATTTCTCAGAAAATTGGGAATGAATTTACCTCAAAAGCCAGCAATTCTACTCTTAGGCATTTACCCAAAGGATGCTCAGTCATACCACAAGGGCACTTGCTCAACTATGCTCAAAGCATACATAACAACTAGAATCTGGAAACAACCTAAATGCCCCTCAACTGAAGAATGGATAAAGAAAATGTGGTACATTTACAAAATGGAGTATTCCTCAGCATAAATAATGACATAATTAAATTTGCAGACAAGTGGATGGAGTTAGAAACATACCATCCTGAGTGAGGTAATCCAGACACAGAAAGACAAACACAGTATGTACTCACTCATAAATGAATGTTAGATGTAAAGCAAAGGATAACCAGACTGTAACCCACAACTCCAGAGAAGCTAGTTAACAAGGAAGAACTTAAAAGGGACAAATGGATCACCCTGGGAAGGGGAAATGAATGAGATGTCCTGGGGAAACTGAAGGCAGGAGGGGGGTCAGTAAATGTGAGGAGATGGGGGATGAGAACACGAGGGAACAAGATGATCAAGTTTGGAGAAGGCTGGATTGGAAGAGCTATGAAAGACATTGATTGAGGGAGTCATTATGGGGTTAGGGAAAAACCTGGTGTCAGGGAAAATCCCTGAAATCCACAAGGATGACCACAGATAAGACTTGTAGCAATAGTGGAAAGGGTACTTAAACTTACCTTGTTCTGTAATCAAACTGGTGACTACTCTAACTGTTGTCATAGAATGTTCATGTAGTAACTGATGGAAGCAAATTCAGAGATTCACATCCAAGTACCAAGCTGAGTTCCGGGAGTTCACTGGAAGCTCACTGACTCTAGACCTACAGCTGGGGAGCCTGCATAGGACCAGGCTAGGCCCTCTGCATGTGAGTTACAGTTGTGTAACCTGGACAGATTTTAGGAACCCTGGTAGTGGGACCAGGATCTATCTCGGGTGCATGAACTGGCTTTTGAAGCCCATCCCCTGTGGTGGGATGCCTTTCTCAGCCTTGATGCAGGGGAGAGTCTTGGTTCCGCTTCAACTTAAAGTGCCAGGCTTTGTTGACTCCCCATAGGGGGCCTTACTCTTTTGAGGAGTGGATGAGGAGGGGTGGATGGTGGGAAGTGTGGGAAAGGGAGAAGGGGGAGGGACTGTGGTTGGTATGTAAAATAAATAAAAGTTAAAAATGAATAAATATTCCTTTTAGAAGGTCTCAGGAAAAAAGAATTCTTTTGACCATTATTAGGGAGAATATATTCATACTGTTATTATTATTTTATTTTATTATTAATTTAGTGACAATATTTTTAAACAGGTCAAGAGTTTCAAAGGAGAGTTAAACAGATTGCTACAGATGTGTCTTCTAAGCTTCCGGGAATTGCAATTCTAGGTCCCATTAGTTGAGCCATTTAATTGGGTAGCATCTTGGTTTTAGGCTAATTCTTCTTTAGTTAAATGAAGTGTAGAATTAAGCCAATTATACACTTAATTAAGAAAAAAATATATGTTTTCTTGAAAAGCATTTTTCTGTTTTGTTTATCTTAGACTATTAACACAATCACATGATTTTCCCTCTCTTTGCCTGAAGAAATATAATAGTCTATTGTTTTTTTTTTCATGCTTTAACCTACAGAAAAAAGCTTTTTCTAAAATTTTGGTGAAATAAAAAATCTAAAATAAGTAAACTAGAATTTGGATAGGTAAAAATACATTGGCCACTGTCAAGGTTATTATAGTTAAACATGCTTTGTGTGTAATTAGATCTTTCTTTTCTAGTTGCTTCTATGAGACCTTGCTGAGACCATTTTATTACCTCGAGGTAATATATTCTTTAACATTTTTAACTAACTTGTCTTCTAACATAGTTACTTCTCTTTGTTTCAATAGGGATACACAATTGTTTTCTCACTTTGAAATGAATGTCTGTTAGTATAAAGAGCAAAGTGAAATTGTAAGAAAGAATTATCTATGCATCCTTTCCTTGTGTGTTTTAAGAACATTGATAGTGTGTTTCTGAGAAGAAACAAGGGTAGCTCCTGTAGTGGGAGCAAGCCATGAAGGAAGATGTTGCACAGCTGGCTTTAAAGGTAGAGGCTAGAACCAAGCCATGTGCAATGACACAGTACCAGAACCTTTGAAACAGGAGAAGAAATACTTCAAATAGCATGTTTAGAGACCACAGCTCATGCCAATTTAATTTTGGTCTCATTGAGTAGATTTCAGATGTTAGGCATTTGGAACCATATGAATAGAAACAAACAAAGAAACAAACAGACATGTGTTGTATTCAATAACTAAGTCTGTGGTGATGAATCCAACTGATGTAATGGATCTTCATCTACTCCTCCTTTCCGCATGTACTTCAGGCCCCTTGGCCACAAACATATTATCACTTTCCCACCTGATGTGGAAAAAAAAACCCAATAACTAGTAAATCAGGGAGCTTTTGATGAGTAGTTTTGGTAAAAAGTCCTGGACATATTGAAGAAGATACATAGAACCTAGAAAATAGTTTATATCACCTCAATCCTTCAGCAAAGAATAAATTTGAATTACATGGCTCAAGACACTTTACCTCCATACTTGGCTCTCTTTAGACAGAAATATAAAAAAATTCTAATATATGGCTTTGATAACATAGCAACATGTGAATCCACACAGACACCTAACCATCTCGTTCTTGATAAGTGTGTTTGGAATGAAGGTTACAGGGAAATATACAAGTTTATGACAACAAACCTGTCTTATTCAGGAGGAAGGAAAAGCTATCTCTTATTACAATTAACTTCTGAAAAATAGGTAGGAGGTAAGTGACTGAGCTTAGGTGGGCAAAAAAATTATTCAAGGTAAAAAGAACAACTCTTCCAAGATTGACTGGTAGAGGCTTTAAGCAATTGAATGTGGGTGTAGATACATGGAAACCGAATTAAGAAAAACAGTGAGAAATGAAGTCAAGGATGTCAACCAGGACCAGATTAAGCAATGTGTTGTAAATACTTCCCTACTTTTATTTCACAAATCTGATGTATAAACATTTGAAGAATGTACAGGCCAGGGACAATTATGCTCCCACTTTTGAATTTTAGACATTCTTAAGTTATTTATTTATCTGTTTGGAGAAACCAGATGTAGTTAAGAATAAGCCTAGAAGGGATCAAGATGAGAAAAATCTTAAATATTGGACTACATTGATGTCATCTGAAATGGAACAACTAAAGGATTGCTTAGGAGATGAAAGCCGGTGACAAGCACTATAGTGGGCATAGACTTAAACTGCAGGGCTTTGCAACCTTTAGCACTGTGGCCTGACAATGCCACCCCAAAAACATGATGGGCTCTATTCACAACTTTTCTGGGTGGCATGATGTAACACCTGTCACATAGTCGGAAGGAAACACTGGAGAAGAAGATATGGGTTAGACCATGCAAAAGTCTTTGCTATTTGAAAGTATTTGAATTTTGGAGATGCCAGAAAGATACTGGAATATGAGAAGAAAAAGAAATAAGTAATTTATCCCTTTATTTTTCATCATGCAGCTAATCATGTCTCTGCTACCGTTATAGGCTTTAATGTACTTTTTTGTTTGTTTGTTTAGTTTTTGTTTTTTGAGACAGGGTTTCTCTTTAAATTTCTGGTTGTCCTGGACCTTGCTTTGTAGACCAAACTGCCCTCAAACTCACAGAGATCTGCCTGCCTCCACCTTCCGAATTCTGGGATTAAAGGCATGTGGCACCACTGCCTAACAGCTTTAACGTCTTCTTATAAAGCAAATACTGCCCTTTCTCTTTGAGGCAGACATGGCAATACTACAACGTTCAACCCTTGTACATCTCCACGGGGCTTCATTTTCTCTTCTTGATTTTCTTACAATGACCGTAACTTGGTAACTATTCCCCATACCTAAGATTAACTCCTCGTTTCCCTATTGAGTGTGCTATGTATTTCCTTCTAGATTCTTGACTGATACTGTAATTGTAGGCTATCCAAAAACAGAGACCAACATTAAAAGATGGTGGTTTCCAGTGACTATAGGAACAACTGTGAGATTGGAGAGTTGGAAAGTCAGTGCAGTTGTAGTCAATTATATTTACAATAATAGAGCAACACAGACATGCTCTTTTTTAGAGATAAGCTATTCTTAGATCATGCATAGTGAAACTGAACAGAAATTAGAGAAAGTTACAGTATTCTATTTGACCACTCAGATGCATAACTATCTGTACCGTTGACATTATGGACCACAGCAAAGTGATGTAATCATTATGGTTACCAGGCCTTTATTCCCTCATCATTGCCACTCAGATTCTAAAGTTTACATTAGTGTTTACTCTTGTTGCAGGAGAGTCTACAGGTAATGACAAATATATAATGCTATGCATGTAGCCTTGCAATTTTGCACAGAGTCATTGCGCTACCTAAAAGATTATCTGTGCTCTGCTAGGTCATCCTTCCCACCATGGAGCTTCCTGCTAACACAAATCTTTTCACTGTCCATATTTTGCCTTTTCCATAATGTCATAATGTTGGAATCATGCAGCCTGGCACTTTTATACATTGGCTTCTTTCACTTCAGTTTTCACTATGTCCATTCATGGCTTGATAACTCATTTCTTAGCACTGCATGACAGAGAATATTTACACACACCACACTTTATCTGTGCATGCATCTACTAAAAGAAAACTGTTGCTCCAAGGTTTTTACAATTATAAAAAGAGTTGCCCTATAGAGGGTTTTATAAATGGATAGAAATTTTAAGTGTAAATTCTGGATCCTATTGTAACAGGACTTCTACTTATGTGTCAAATTGTCAAAACTATCTTGTCAACACGATTTTATCACTTGTCTTTCCCAACAACTTTTCTGATATCATTTCTGTTACTATCTGTGCTAGTAGAACTTGCTGCTGCTCAGGATTTGGATTGTGGATACTAATGTATGTATAATAATAAATCAGTATAATTTACATTTGTTTAATGGTATAGGAAGTTGTCAATTTCAATTATCTTCCTTCAGGAAGTATCTCTTCAGGTCTGTTGCACATGTTCAAGTTGAGTTGTTTATTTCCTTATTATCAATCAGTTCTTATTGGTTTTGTAGAAGGCTTTTATCACATATGTTGTTTTGAAATGCTTTCTCACAATCTGTCTTATAATATCATTCCCTTGATCTTTCATTGATGTGAAATTTTGTTTCAGTGAAGCCCAGATTGCTAATTCTTTCCCTTAAATATATGTTTTAAGAATTATCTCTAGGTTTCTTATACATTGTCACTTATAATTTCATAGATTTGTGTTTTAGAGTTAGTCTGCTGCTCAAAGATCCAAAATAAAGTTTTTCAATCAATCAAATTGAAAAATTAAAATATTCTTCTGTCTAGTAAAGGAAACAACCTACAGTGTGAAAAGACAATCTATGGGTTATAAGAATACCTTTGTCATTATAGATTAGGTAGGGAATTAATATCTAAAATATGAGTTACTCAAATAACAATTACTAGAAAAGAAATAACTGAATTTTTAAAAATTAGCCATTGATTTGACTATTCATTCCTGTAAGCCATAAAAATAGCTAACAGCTGTATGGAAAATATATGACATTTCTATTCTTCAAGGAAATACAAATTGAACCCTTGCAGGTTATCACCCATCCCCAATAGAATAGCTACTATCAAAATGGCAAAAGACAAGCAGGAGTGAAGATGTGGATCAAAGAAAGTCCTTGTACCAGATTGACAGAGATGTAAATTGGTTAGACCAAATTGGTAAGACAGTATGGAGCTGCCTCAAAAATTAAAGGTAAAAATATCACATGATCCTAGTGAAAGGAAGTTATAAATCTAATGATTATTTCCACCCTGTGTCCATGTTCCTCACAGCCATATTCACAGTAACTAAGATATGGAAGCCACCTAAATACTGATGGACAGATGAATAAATAAATAAAAGCAGTACATAAATTTTGGAGAATGTCTTTTGTTTGCTCCCAGCCACCTGGCTAGCTTAGACCAGAAATTATCACACAGAAACTGTATTAATTAAATCACTGGTTGGCCCATTAGCTCTAAATTCTTATTGGCTAACTCTCACATATTAATTTAACCCATTTCTATTAATCTGTGTATCGCCATGTGGCAGTGGCTTACTGGCAAAGTTTTAGCACATCTATCTCTGGTGGCATATCTGTGGCATCTTCCTCTCCACCTTCCTTCTCCTAGCATTCAGTCCAGTTTTCCCTCCTACCTAAGTTCTGCCCTGTCAACAGACCAAGGAGTGTCTTTATTCATTAACCAATAAAAGCAACACATAGACAGAAGGACCTCCCACACCACATAAAAACAATGGCATGTTATTCAGACTAGTAAAAGAAGGAACTTTTGTTATTTGTAACATGCAAAAACTTTGGATGATATTAAATGAGATAAACCAAAAATAAAAAAAAGATACGTACAAACACAACATTACTTGAATGTAATGGTAAAACACCTATAAAACTTAAGAAGCAGAGATCAGAATGTCTCTTCCCAGGTCTTAGGATTATACGAAAATTGGTTCATTTCTCCTCTTAAGTAGGGAATCATTGCATCTGTTCAGTCTCCATAGTGCTCTGAACTCTAAATTTTTAAATGATACTAATGTTTGATGATTCAAATAAGATCAACATAAGTTGTAATATAAGTACAAAATCAACAGGCTCATGGAAGAGTTTGGTAGACCTGTAACACAGTCATTCCTTCATTGGCCTTGTGGAGGTAAGGAGCCTAATGGACATTTTTATCACCCATCTTTTAGGTCCCTAGGAATGGCTAAACATGCACAGCATCATGACATTACATTGTACAAACCCCCAGAAATGTTACAGACATATGCATTAATGTAGGAGCAAGTTGTGCCTATTAGTGGAGTTTTTAAGTTAAAAATCTCTTTTCAATATGTTACATTTCTTGATAACTTTGTGCAGGGTTCAGTGAGTCACAAAAACCTAGGATTCTTCCACCTTATTTCTTGAAATAGGTATTCAGAGTCCAGTGAAATCCTTGAAATTATAAGAACAGTTTGGAGAGTATAATTTTTCTAAAACTGACATCCAGATTTTGATTGCAAAATGGTCAATCAAATATACATAATGCATGAAATGATTTTGATGGATACATATTCTGCTTGATATATTCACAAACTGATACTCATTGTTCTTCAAATAAGTGTCTTTGAAAGAGATAGCAGAGCTTTTCAGGGGGAAGTTCATGAGTGGCAGGAGGGTAAACTCCACATCCGTGCTTCATCAGCTTTGGCTGTTTGATCTGCTAGAACACTGTGGATAGGACTTCTTTCAAAATATCTTAGGAAAGGCTAACACAGTAGGTGTATTTACAGCTCTTCAAAAGAGCCAGATCTGGAGACCTGGAGATTAACGATCTTTGTTGTACAAGGCCAGGTATGAGTTCAGGTATCCTCCTAGGCCGTCCTGCACATTGCCATGGCAATGGACTCCAGCCTGACCTGCAGAGGCAACTTCTGTAGAAGAGAGATATGTCCTGTGTAACAGTAGAATATCCCTTTTTGTATCTCAATATTACAAAATCTCTTATGAACAAAAACAGGCAGGAACCAGCCTTATTTTATAGTTTTAAAAAAATTAATTTAAACTTTTGTTTTTATTTTATGTGTGTTGGTTATCCAAGGGCCATGACTTTTTAAGAAACGGAGAGAAATTTTTGATTTTATGCTTTAACTTTTAGAGAGATTTCTGTATTGCATTGATAGGCAGGATTGAAACAGAATGAAACTGTTGGATTAGTGAGCTGAAATGTCACTAAAATTGCAAAATTCCATGTCACTGGGACTTATCAAGTACTGATTATCTTGGATTCTAACTCATACAATTAAGATAAATGTAGATATGCTTTAAAATACATATGACTTTTTTGGAGCAGGTGTTTAGATTCTGTGCCTTAAATGAACTGAAGTAAAACCCTGGTAATTAGCTTAATGTTAAGCCCAGTTCAACTTTCCTACTAACATTTTAAGTATTCCTAATCCCTATTACTCAAGCTAATGTTAAATATCCATGCTTCTCAAACTCTCAATGACACAATACTGACAGGAATAATAAGGTTCTAAATGCAGTTTGTTATTTAGTAGTTCTTGAAGAGCCCTTGGATTCCTTTTTGTCATAACTTCCCACATTTCATTATGTCATTGGTATCAAGACCACATCAGGTGCCAAAGCTCTTTGCGACATGCCTATTACATTGCTTCAAATTTACGGTTCAACTGAAACAGTTTCAAATCATAGCAAATGGTTTGTTTTTAAAGAATGCATTTTAATACAGCTGAATTGAAACAAACTCTTAAGATGATCTATAATGAAAGAGATAGCAGTTTACATTTGAAGTAATATTAAGCCACCATGCTATATGGGCTACACAAGCTGACATGGGAGAAAAGTAAGTAAAATTCTTACAGACTTGTGGAGCACATGAACAAGAACACTGACAGGATGGCAAGCTATATCCGAGGGTGCATTACTAGCACCTATATATTGAGAGTAACCAACAAACACCGAATTGAACTTAAGGCCAGCTCAATAGGAAGGGATTTATGCCTGATACTGTACACCTGGCCAACTCTCTGTAGCTATGAGCCCTAGAAGAGAGCCTAGTACTGCTCCTTTGCTAAAGTAGTATAGTCACCAACTGTGTTCTACATAAGGGTCATTGTACCCGCCGATCAGTGTAGCTCTAACTCGTCATCAAAGAAGCTTCTTGTTAATTTTTGTGATAAACAATTGTTGAAAAAGAAACTTTCAGTTACTATAAGAGGGGTTTCTTTTTGCAGCAGATAGAGACAATAAGAGAGATCAGCAAATCTCTAGTCCAAATGCAGAAACAACTCACCATGGGGGTGCTCATTTCTAATTGAGACATCTACAATACAACCCTTATGCCTAAAATTCAGAAGGAGGGAACAGAGAAATTGTAAAGCCAGAGGACCAGGATTCCTGCTGAAAGTGTCTACTATGTATGACAAGAAGTGACACCCATGAAGTCTTAACAATACACTCACCAAAACATACTGTAATGACACAATTGCAAAAAGACAACACCAAAAGCTAGCATCCTATAATGGATAGGGTAATCTTGAAAGGCCTCATCCCTAGATGAAGAAATATTGGCAATTAATAGTTAGAAATGGGAGAAACAGTATTTTTGGGGGATAAGGAACCAAACCCAAGCGCTCATTCCTAAACACATATACATATAAGTAATACTAAATAAACTCAGAAAGTATATGTATGTACTTGTTTATGTATATGTGTGTGTGCGCACATGTATGGGTGTGCATGGGTGTGTATTCGTGTGATGTATGTGTCACAATAATAATTCTAGCAGTTGAGATCATGAATTTGAGATGGTGTGTGTGTGTGTGTGTGTATGTGTGTGTGTGTGAATATGAAGAAATTGGAAAGGGAAGATGGGAAGAGATTGTGGAGGACAATGATATAAATATAGCACTAGCATTTGAAATTGTCAGAAAAGTAAACAAAATAAATGTTTAAAAGACTAAAAGTATTTTGAATGAGAAAAATGTTTTAAAAGTTTGTTTGACCTGATTGTCCAGGACCTGTAGGAAGCACCTACACTGAACATTATTGCTACCGTTGAGTTAGACCGGTCTTAATGGAAGTCTTTCTGAGATCAGAAAGACAAGAGAGCCCACTAGCAATCTTGCTGCTACATTTCTGGCAAAAATGACAATACAGTATTTTAAGAGTAGAAACACACAGGTATACATACATATGGACATGTATGCACACACACATATGCATACACATCCACCCTGCATTCAAGGCTGAGTGCGCTTCTATGTACCTTCACAGGATGAACCAAGTTATATCCACAATCAGCACCTATTTGACCTGCTGAGAACTGGCGATGCCTTGGCTTTGTGTGGTTTGCTCCCTAATGTACAGTGAATTTCATTTAAAATGAAGTCGTGGTGCATTTTTGACTTTGGCAGAAAGGACGAAACAGGAGCATAATGAACTACGAATTTTCATGTATTTGTAAGTATTTATAGCTCACGGTACAGTTTTGCTTTCCCCTTTTTTGTGCATTTGTCCTGAACTTGGCTCTGGTAGCAGGTTCAGTGCATTTGACCTTCTGGTGAGAACAGCTACATCAGAGCCACATTAGCCAGCAAGTGTTCTATTTTGTGAGGAGGTTTGCAGCACAAGGGAGGCTAAACTCATTCTTCACTTGAGCTTTGTCAAAAGCTAAGAAGTGATTAAACTGACGCTTAATATAGCACACTGTTAGCACCTCCGCCAGGCAAAAATTTGCATTTCTTTTATTTTTCTTTTAAGATAAAAGTACTAATTACTATCCATATTAACAGTATAAATATAAAGAGTATTGTCATAATCTTTTTATCATTACTTGCCCATATGGGGATTTTTGAATGTAAAGGAACAGGTAACTTGATTGCCCTATATTTTTTTTTCCTAGGACAAATGATAAAATGCCTGGATTTGAATCTCCAGTCCTAATTGACTTGTAGACACACCATGGGGATGATTGTTTCAGTTAACTATGTTAGACTTGCTAAAAGAAAATAAAATTGTATTGATTGACAATGACATCTGTGCCACTTCAGTTGTGGCCCAGTGCTTAATGTGAGATGCATCTCTGCTATTCTGGCTTATTTTCCCTCATGCAAGCTCAGCCTGGCAACAGTGGGAAAAGGGAGTGAAAGTGTGTGTGTGGGATCCTCAGCAGGAACAAGGCCTTCAGGGCCACTGGTGTGCAGAGGCATGCTGAGAAAGGTGTCAGAGAAAGGTCCACTCAGGGACCAAGGCTGTCACTCAAAGAGCCCCTACTAGGTGGAGGCGCTCAGGAGGAGGGGTGTACATTGGAGC
The DNA here is from genome assembly GCA_004026605.1 of Ondatra zibethicus. NCBI lineage: Eukaryota > Metazoa > Chordata > Mammalia > Rodentia > Cricetidae > Ondatra > Ondatra zibethicus. Next base: position 33,074 of record PVIU01003141.1, on the reverse strand, counting down.
AAAGTCCTGACTTCATTCAGCAGAATAACAACTGTTTACAGTTGTGCTCACTCAGACAGAATATTTAAGGCCTCTGTTTGCCTCCTCCTTTCATCAGTTGTTTCTTAATCACCTCATTAATTTCCAGTTTGCCTTAAAATATTCAGCAAGCTGGAACTCTACAGCTCATTTATTCTACTTTACTTTATTTACTTTTTCAAAGTAAAATGGATAAAGTCAATTAATAAATTTAAGCCCATTTGCTATGATTTGGAGAGCTGATAAACAACCCGTCTTCCCTTCTTTGCACCAAGGAGTCATTTCTCTGGGAGACTAGAAAATGTCCCTATCCTCCCTATACAGGGAGAGGTCCAGGTTTTCCCTGATCCAGGCAGTGAACCAAACCAACTCCAGGCTTCTGCCACCTTCTCTTACAGAGGTCTTCACTTCCAGTTACGTTGCTGCTGTTAGAATCGTAAACAGTGAAGAAGCCAGTACTCTGAATCCCCCTCCCTTTTCTGTGTAAGTAGAACTCTGTTGTTAAAAAAAAATGTTAATTGCAATTGCGTATTCGGGTTTTAAACTAAACTCTACAGACAAAAAGGAAAAAAAATTAGTCTTTGACAACAATTTGGAAAGTATCTGATTGATAGTAGTAAACATACACAAAATGAATGCGTCTGAATGAACAAAGTATATACTTATATATGTATATGTGTGTAATATATGTATATACGTGTGTAATATATATGTGCTACACACACACACACACATATTAGGAAGGGTTAGAAGGCTGTTGAATAAGACCTTAGAGATCAATGCAAAAGGAAATGGATCCTGAAGGGGATCTTCAGATCTCTCTTAGGTAGGCAGGTACCTAGCAACAATCATCACCAAAGAAGGCATACATTCCTCTCTCACATAAAGAAAGAAAGGAGGAGGAGAAAGAGAAGGGGGGAGAAAGAAGAAGAACAGGAAGACTCTGACAATGACTAGTGCAACAAAAAAGACTCTCAAACACCTGCTTGCAGAATGTTTTGGATGTTTAGTGACATGTAGTAACTATTATGCTTTTTATATTGATGTTTATTGAGCTCTACATTTTTCTCTGCTCCCTTCCCTGCTTCTCCCCTACCCACTTCAATCCTCCCCAAGATCCCCATGCTCCCAATTTACTCAGGAGATCTTGTCTTTTTCTACTTTCTACTTTCCATGTAAGTCTCTCGTAGTATCCTCATTGTTGTCTAAGTTCTCTGGGATTGTGGTTTGTAGGCTGGTTTTCTTTGCTTAGTGTTTAAAAACAACCTATGAGTGAGTACATGTGATAATTGTCTTTCTGTGTCTGGGTTACCTCACCCAAAATAATGTTTTCTAGCTCAATCCATTTTCCTGAAAAATTCAAGCTGTCATTATTTTTCTTCTGCTGTGTAGTACTCCATTGTGTAAATGTACCACATTTTCCTTATCCATTCTTCGGTCGAGGGGCATTTAGGTTGTTTCCAAGTTCTGGCTATGACAAACAAAGCTGCTATGAACATGTCCTTGTGGCACAATTGAGCATCCTTTGGATATATACCCAAAATTGCTATTACTGGGTCTTGAGGAAGGTTCTTTCCTAATTTTTTTAGAAATCGCCACACTGACATCCAAAGGGGTTGTACCAGCAATGCAGAAGTGTTCCCTTTTCCCCACACCCTCTCCAGCGTAAGCTGTCATCAGTGTTTTGGGGTTCAATCACTGCTCTGTGCTCTGCGAACGTTAGATGTAAACATATATACACACACACTCACACACACATACACACACTTTTTAAAGGGAAAATACAAATATGCTATGAAATAAATGTGCACTAAAGTGCATAAAGGTTGAAATATTCATTTTCTTTTTTATTAAGCAGTAATGTGTTCAATATTGAAAATCAAATGTCAGAAACACACAGAGTAGAGAAGCACGATTTTCACACTTTCATGCTGTTTTCTCTGAACTTTCTATTTTATGTGTATTCATGTGCACATGAACTATTTTGTTGTGAATTCTAATATCACACCTCTACATATAATATCTGAAACTCACATGATTACTTAAAATTATAGCTGTATCATCAATTAACCATGTTTATTAATCATCTATGTGTCATTTTGTTTGTACACTGCCTATATATGTGTCTTAACCATCTATTTATTGATATTGCAGTATCCACTAATAAACAGTTAATATAACAAAGATCCAGTGAGAGGTGTTTTACTCTCTATTTATTAAGAATTCTTAATAAAGACTCATTGATACTCTGTTATGGATTTACAAATGTGCTCTGACATTATGTCAGCAAGGTATCAAGTATAGCAAGAAAGAAACAAAGAATCAGAAATGTAATGTCACTGAATATTAAAGATGGGGTGATCTTAGAGAAGCTCATGATAGACATGATAGGACTGAATCCCTGGAGGAACCAGTGATCTGTCCAAGGTCACACAAGAAGTAGAACCTGAGTGTCTTGCCTTCCAGCTCCAAGAGCCTCTAGAATTTAATCTAGTTCATTAACATATTAATTATTTTGTTCTGTGTAGAATAAAGCACAGATTGAAGGTAATAAAGAGTGGAATTTTTGAAATCTTAGTCATTTAAAGGTCACCATAATCTTCCCAAAATCATTTATTTGTCTATTCCTGTTACAACCACTAGATAAAAATGATTTGACAATCAATGATGTATAGTCATCTCACTTTAACTATGCCTTCACAAACAAGAACATTTTTACTTCCTCTTCTTCTTTCTTCTGTCTTAAGTTCTTGCTTTCTTAAAATCCTCACTCTTTCTGTGTCACAAGATACTTAGATCAAGAAAACAAAATATTGCAAATCTAGAAACATGAACACACATAGCACATATGAAGACCTTGATGAATTATGGAACATTTCATGGAATATTTTCAGCTCAGTAGTAGATGACCAACACAAAATGAACACAATGGTAGCTTTGGAGGTGTTTGTTTGTTTCCTTAAAATGCTTTCTCAGGTATTTTGTTTATTTAGCTTTTTAGCCTTGCAGATCTTTTGCTTATTTTTTTATGGTTTTAAATTTTGATTTTATGATTATTTTTGAATGTTTGTCTCAGCATCTGTGTGTGTTTCTTGTGTTTTTTTTTCTGTCCTTTTTCTATGTTTGTTTGTTCTGTCCTTTTCTGGTTCATTTATTTTTATTTAATCTGTGCTAATGATGATTTTATATGCTTTTTTTTTTACTAATGAAAGAGAAAAATGATGTGGATTTGGGTGGGTAAGAAAGTAGGGAAGATATGGGGGACCTGGGGAAAGGGAAACCATAATCAGGATATATTATATGAAAAAATCTAATTTTGTAATTTTCAATAACAAAAACAAAACAAAAAATATTAATCTTATAGATGAGATAATAGACCTGAGTTATGACTTTCAAAAATGAGAGACTTTCAAAACTGGGTCTTTCTCTTCCAATATACATGCACATAATGAACCTGTGTACATTTAACAGATGTTTAAGGTGAATAAGATATTTTCAAAGTGTATTAAAATATTCTAAAATGACATAAAATATTATTTTATATGTAACATTCAATCATTAGGAAAGCTAATTAGTACCCCCCAAAAATCCTAACTTCAGCTGACCTTAGTTACAATCATTTATATTGGCAACACTTGGGAGGAGGTTTGTAAGTTAAAAGCCTACAGTCTGAAACCTCATCTCAACCCAAGAATAGAAAAAAATCCAAATGCAGATATTTTTGTATTTTAAGACATACTTCATTAACCTGAGAAATAAATTATATTTATCTTTTACATTTCTGTGGGAAGATTTAGGTTGAGAAGGAAAATTATCTGAGAAACTGCCATACTGATTTCCAAAATGGCTGTATAAGTTTGCATGCCCACCAGCCAGAGAGGAGTGTGCCCTTTACTCCACATCCTCTCCAACATAGGCTGTCATCAGTGTTTTTGATCTTAACCATTTTGAAAGCTATAAAATGGTATCTCAGAGTCATTTTGATTTGCATTTCCCTGATGAATAAGGATGTTGAGCAATTCCTTAAATGTTTTACAGTCATTTTGAGATTCTTCTGTTGAGAATTCTTGGCTTATGTCTGTACCCCAGTTTTTAATTGGATTATTTGGTATTTTGATGTCTAGTTTCTTGAGTTCTTTATGGAAACCAGCCCTCCGTCAGATGTGGCTTTGGTAAAGAACTTTTCACATTCTGTAGGCTGTCATTTTTTTCTTATTTACCATGTCCTTTGCCTTACAGAAGCTTTTCCGTTTCAGAAGGTCCCATTTATTGATTATTGCTATCAGTGCCTGGGTGCTGGTGTTATATTTACGAAGTGGTCTCATGTACCAATGTGTTCAAGGCTACCTCCCAATTTTCTTGAATCGGTTTCAGTGGAACTGGATTTGTGTTGAGTTATTTGTTCTACTTGGACTTGAGTTTTGTGCATAGTGATAGATATGAATCTCTTTGTAATCTATTTCTTTCTTTTTAGAGTCTAAACTGTATTCTTTTTTTTATGTACTACCCGTTTTTCACTCTTCTATCAAGGGATGGAGATTTATAGTTGAAACACGATTCCATTACACATTGATACATATCCAATAGTGGGGTTACTGAATCATGGTATAGTGCTATTATTTACTTTGTGGAAACTGACATATATATATATTTAAAATTGATTTTTGTATCATGTATGTTCAAATAATACTTACGCTTGTAATTTTTAGGATATCTCTCATTGACTTAGATCAGTCTTCAACTGGATCCCATCACTTTAACATTTTGTTATTTGTCTTTTTGATTTAGCTATTTAAAGAGTTGTCTTGCACCATGTTGTACAATGGAAACAATTTTAGTACTTCTGGCAGATCTTAGAGCAGGTGTGAAAAGATCTGTACTCTATTTTGTACAATAGAACTTTAGGCAAGTCATTTTTAGCCAGAAATAGTAATGTAACTTGCCAAAAGATATAATTAATTACTCAGTGGGAAATTTACTTGGTCAAGCATACTAGTACAAATGCTACCATGTTTTGGTTGGGGTATAAAGACTAAAATTAAGATTTCAAGTTAAAAGTTTGATATCATTATGCCACATTAACATTTACTACTCAATTTAATGATGTAAAAACAAATTGGGTTAATAAAACTGTAACTCTTTGTCAGCTCTATACATATCATACAAAATACATATGTGAGGTTATGAACTACCAAAGTTTGATTAAGTAATCTATGCATGTTTTTATATTATTGCATTACTTATAGTTCAAAAGTCCAAAATATGTTAGACTTTCTAATTTATTTCTTTGTGTGCATGTGTGTGATGCTGAGAATTGAACTTAGGGGTCTCACACTCACTAGGTGCCTACTTTCCTACCGAGCTATATTCTTAGCCGTGATTTTCAATTTTAAAGGTCAATGTGTGCCGCACACTTTTCTTATAACAAAAATGTTGAAATATTTCAGATATTTTCCTGTGCTGGTCCTTTAAAATCTCTATCCATAAGTGAAGACAGACACATTTAAAATATTGAAAATACTTCTGGAGTAGAGTAACTGTGAAGTTTAAAGCAGAAAATGCAAAACGTTAATGCCATCTTATATGCACATGCATTCTCTGAGTCTATTTGCACCACTGAGGGACAGCAGGACTTCAGTGGTCAGTGCTATCTAGATAACATTGATTCTTTTTTGCTTAAGAGAAAGATCCAGACAGTAGGTGCTGCTATTGCCACACCACAATTCTTCAATATGCTGGGAATCCATTGTTGGGATTGCATATGGTCACTGAAAGTAATTGTGACTATCAGAGACTGGAAGAGTGGAACCAGTTTTCAGGACTTTAACCAAGGAAGTCTAGTCCACTTCCTAGCCTCTTGAAGGCCTTATTTCTTTTCCTTTCTCCCACCCCCAAGTTTTGGGTAGATAACAGAACTTCTTGCAGCCACGTTATTTGAGTCTCTGATTCATTGTCACATTGCCTTCCCTCTTCTATGATTTATCTGTACTGTTGTACTGGCAGTTAAGACCAATCTGGATAATCAAGGCTAGTCATTTCACCTCAAAATTCCTTAACTTAGTTGCAAGTATAAAAATGAGCATACCTGATGTTTTGAATTTTACAGGCAAATGGATGGAGTTACAAAACATCATTTTGAGTGAGGTAACCCAGACCCAGAAAGACAATTATCACATGTACTCATAAGTGGTTTTTAAACATAAAGCAAAGAAAATCAGCCCACAAATCACAATCCCAGAGAACCTAGACAACAAACAATGAGGATCCTAAGAGAGACATACATAGATCTAATCTACATGGGAAGTAGAAAAAGACAAGATCTCCTGAGTAAATTGAGAACATGGAGACCTTGGGAGAGGGTTGAAGGGAAGGGGAGAGGAAAGGAGGGGAGCAGAGATGTAGCAAATGTAGAGCTCAATAAAAATCAATTTTAAAAAAATGAGCATACCCGCTGTCATTGATAGGTTCCAGGCAGCATGAGGGAAATTTATCCATATGATCCACTATCAATTGACTATGTTTTATTCTTCAGCACTTTAGGACTTAGTATTGAGTGATCTCTCAAACAACACACAAAGTAGAAAGACTTTTTCATTACTTTATAGACTGTAATGCAGCCGTTTCAAATCCAAAATTAGATACAATATCTTGATAATATTCAGACTGAAGAAAATAGATAAAGCAAATTAATGTTTAAGACTAAGTAATTGGATCTATATTAACTAGATTTATTAATTTATTATAAAAATATGGAGCACTTTGAACATTTAAAAAATGCTAAATATAGTCCTCCCTTCAAACCAAACCCCTCCGCCCTGTGGCTTTTGCTCTTGCTGTCTCTAAACTTTAGTGATACATACTTTTGCACCACTTTTGCTTCTTGCATTGCATTTTCCACCATAAGTGTTAACAGAAGAAAAAGAAAAGTGAAAAAATGCAAAGAAAGAAACAAAAGAGACTGTATCCCTTGTGTTTTTGAGTTTTCAAACTGGAGTCCAACTCTTTGCTTGTTTTGTATATGTTTCCTTTATCTCCTTTGAATTTGAGATTTTTCTAATCATCAGGTCCAAACCCAGAAGAGTGTTCAGCACATGGAATTTAAAAGAGCATTGTTGAGAAAAAATAGAGCCATTAAGATTAAGGTTTATATCTCTCAATGGTGCTGTGGAGATATTTTGTAAATGTGATTAACATCTACATTTATTTGACTTGTTTAAGTAGAGGCAATTGCCCTTTGTGCTGTGGTGTGCTTCATGCCAGGAGGGAAAGACCTTGAGAGCAAAGCAGAAGACATTTTGGAAAAGAAGAATTCCTTTCTGAAGACTAGAGCATGAAGCCAGAGGTGCTGGCTCACACCTGTAACCTCAGTATGTGGGAGGCTGACATTGGATTTTCATAAATTCAAATTAGCCTAGGACACAAAAAAGACCTTGTCCTTAAATAAACAGAACCAACTCCGAACTAAACAAAAATATCCCCCATACCAGAAAACAACAAAAGTAAAATATAACAAAAAAGTAACAAAAAATGTGTCTATAGCAATTTCAATACGATGTTCTCTCTCTTTCCCTATCTCTCCCTCTCCCTTTCTTATTTCTTCTTTCTCCCTTCCCTTCTCATTAACTAGCTATTATCTTTCTGGTGGATATAGGAGCCATCTCTCCAGTTAAACCTAAGTTAGGGCACAGCTGAGATATTTCTGATTAGCTAATTCATTATAGTCACTTCACCACAACTTCATATTATTGTTATAATCTTTAGACATCATGATATCTGATCTCTCACTCTTTTATCCCTTTTTTACTTCATATTAAGCAGATTAATTTTTCTATAATCCATCTATTAGACTTCCCTTTTACTTGAAATAGTCAATATATCTTTTGATTACAGACAATAGTACCAATCCACAACATACCATACCATGCCATACTGTACTGACACATACTATGATGGTTATTACACTAAATTGATAGTCTTTTTGTTATTATTTTACTTGCCATTATATGCCCTTCTGATTACTATTTAGTCAAGTAAACCCAAATTAACTCAAATGTTAAGTTAAAGGTTCTGAATGTCATTAATTTAAATTTGTTCTTACTATATTGCTTCTTTAAAAGCACAGCCAAGGGGGTACTGAAGAAATTACTCAGAAATTAGGAAAAAATGTTATTATTGCAATTTCTGACCATGAGTTCCATTTCTAAACCCCATATGGTGGCTCATGAATATCTATAATTCAATTTTCAGCCGATGCCACACCATTCTCTGCTGTTGTGTAATGCATACTTGTACATACAGGCAAAACACACTCATATATATATATATATATATATAACATTTTTTAAAAAGTCTTTACAAAGAATGATACAACCAGAGAAATCTCCATCTATAAAACAAGTCTTAATTTCAAAATAAAGTCACATATTTTACAAAATCACATATTCACAAAATAAAGTCTTCAATAGTCATTCGGAAGAGATCACATCATATGCTAAAAAGAACATGTAACTTGAAACTATCCTGATAAACACTGACAGGTGGACATAGATAAATACCTTAATCTTTCTTTCTCTGTGTCCTCTCAGTGGAGTAGGGATCAAAATATTTAACTTCATCTGATTATATGTCTTATTATATAAAAACATAATCATATGCAATCATAAGAAGACGGAAAAGATGCCTAATAGGTTGTTGTTGTTTTTTCCTTTCAGCACAGTACAGAGCAATGTGCTCATTGTTAGGGTTTCCAAGAGGGCTGCTTCTACCAGTATCATCACTATTGTCATCATTGTCAGCTGTGCTTCTCTGTGATGCCTAGCATGACTACTGAACATTTCCATTAAATCAGCTTCATTATTATTTTCTTACCCTTAGCAATAATTGATAATTTATATTGTACAAAGATATACTATAGCAAATACACTTCAGGGTGACCTGAAATGGATTGATTGAACAAATGCGAGTCTAGAACAAGATTCAAACCCTATTTAATGACCTTTTTCCTATAGAGACTACACAGTCACCTCTCATTGCTGATCATCCACTAAGAGACTTTCAACTGCCCCTTGGCTCTTTGTGCCACATAGATTTACTTTTTCACAGCCATTTTTAATTATTTTCTATTCCCTTTCAAAGCCGATAAAATAATAGTATGTCACATTTTAATAGTGCTGCGGAGGAAATGATTTAACAAATTTAGATATCCACTAATGTGTGCGACAGCAGATGATGTTCTTAGCAGTATTTTGCAAAGAAGTTTCACTCTTAAGAACATTGATTCCCTAGCAGGTGACTATTTTCCAACTTAATTTACCTTCATAGACTAATGTTTTCAGGCATCTATAGATCATATACATATTCTTGTATCCTACAAAAATATGAGTGAAGAGTCATTTTAAGGAACAAGAGTATAACCTCCCAAGTCAGCTATGGCACAACTTTTGTTTATTCTGTACAACTCCTCCCCATGCAAGAGCTGACAGAAACAAAACAAACAAAACCGAAACAGGAGTAAACCTTGCAATCACTGGTTCTTGACACTGGACATCTCTGTATCTAGATCAGAAATTTAGAAGACTCCTATTTGTCTAGTTAGAATGGCGACAAACAGAATGACTACCTTAATACTCTTACCTTCAAATTGCATCTTAGTTGTTCAGGGTAAGTAAGCATGGTTCAATCACCTGTGCAAAGTTCTTCTTCCTCAAAGTAAGTGTTTTACTTGTTGATAAAGAATCAGACATTTGGACAATTGGAATCATATTTGGACACAAATAACTTTCCATGTACTTTATTACCAGTTCCTGTTAAAAAAAATCATCTGTGTTGCTAAGAACTTAAAAGTAGCTTCTAAAGTCTCTTTACCAACTGTCTCAGAATAGAGATATAACTATAGGATGAAGGAAAAAGGGGAAAAAAGGAGCAGTTGACTTGTCATATGTTGATAGTGTTGTATCCTTGCTTTTCTTGAAAAATTTGTATGAATAAATTTGGATAGTTCCTGGAAGGGAGTTATATTATATTAACAATAACTTTATTTAACTCTTGGGTATGCTAGATTGACTATTAAATAACATTTTATTGTTCCCTTTTCATTGAAAAAAATGTTTCTTAAATCATAGAATTATGGTGCTGGAATTCACGCTCCTACACTTTTTATGTGCCCTTCCTATTAGTCTTCATAACTTCCATATAAATATAGATTTAGAAAGCTGTGATTGGATTCCTAGAGGGGATTTGCTGAGACGCAGCAGTAGAATGTAGTTGACACTTGTTCTGTGTTACCCTAGGGCTACAGTTTTGATCACAGGCTGAATGGATTCACTCCTGTCAGCAAACTGAATTTTATGCTTATGTCAGATGTAAAATTTACAATTCTTTTGCCTTTTTCAAGTACACATGAAGCAAGAATAAATGGAATAGTGGAATATTTCAGCTAAGATCTAAAAAAAATAATTACAAGTATATTCACAAGCCAAGGATGGTCTGTTCAAGGTTAACTGCTTGATTGTATGTTTATTATTTTATAATACTAATCTTGACATATATACATGCATGTATACATTTATACAGGAAACCACTTTACTGAAACTATTACCTTGACCTTAATAGAAAATCTGAATGTATGAGTTCTGTATTTATCAACTCTTCCATAGAATTAGTGAAGAAGTAGGTTTTTATTACTTAACCATATAAATGGTGCAAATCATTATGTATCATCTTTAATCTTATAATGCTTTAAGTCCCTTTACCCAGGTATTAGACTCCAGTGACAGTTGCTTTGAATTTCTTTAAAAAGTCCATTCTGATCATAGGTATGAAGAAGGTTAAATATAAATTAGTCATAAAGTCAGTTTAAAGAAGATAGGAAATGATTAGGCTGTGTGGTTACTTCTAAATTTATAGTGTTTTAACACTACTGGTGTTTAATTAAGGAGAATGGCAGCCGATTTTATTTTATGTAATTATTTAAGACCTCAAAAATTAATGCTCTGCTCCCTCTGCAATGCTGCAGCTCTAAAGCAATGCTGAAGACAACAAAGTCCTATTTGATACTCCAGCCTTTCAGCCAACAGCTCTGCTTCCTGGCTTTGATGTAGGGGTGGTTTATTTAATCAATTATTAATCAAAGTTATGGCATTCTTCTTATATATTTAGGTAAAACTAAAAGATGACTTTCTTGTATTTTATTGCTTAAATAAAAGTTTAAGCAGACTGAAAACATTTGGCTTTGACACGACAGTTACTGAGGTGATTAAAGTTTGAGAGAGCAACTGGTCTCAACTGAATGCTTAGATGAAAAGATGTGTGATTGACTCTCTCTCTCTCTCTCTCTCTCTCTCTCTCTCTCTCTCTCTCTCTCTCTCTCTCTCTCTCTGTGTGTGTTTAATATGATTTTCCAGCAGCAGATGATGAGTCTGAGCCAAAGTCCAGAACACTTTTGATAACCTGCGCTCTGATAACAAAACCCAGTACAGATAATTTGATTAGCATTTTCTTTGCACAGGTGTTAAAGCCGACAGGAAACAGCTGAAACACAAGCATAGTGGCATAAGCCGGGCAGCTGGACACTTCTTGCATGGAGAATCTTGAGCAGTTGGTAACATTTGGCAGCTTTACATAGAAAAAAATGACTGCTAGCAAAATCTCAACTGCTGCTAATTAGCAGCAAGGAACTGTGGGTAGGACAGTGTTTTAATGTGAGAAGATTTTTACAGTAACCACCATACTAAGGAGGGGAAATAGAATGAAATGCTCCCTAGCTGACCCTCGTAGCAATCCAAGCTGCATATTGCAATAATCCTGTAAATTACTATGCTATCTTATACAGGAACTTGGAGTTAATTAGTAATTTAACATTCCTCTACACTATTAAATGTCTTTCTTGCATTATATTATGTTGTTTCATGGGCTTACCTTAAACACTAATGGGGTTTTGTTATATTTTCTCAAAACAGTAACAGTAAAATAAAACTGAGCTAGGAAATTAATTAGTTATCTTTTACCTTTGATTTACCTGTTATTAACCATTAAGTGGTGGTACCCATTTTTAAAGTGGTTTGGGAGGTTACGTGGAGATGAATAGGATGCCAGAATATATTACTGAGCAAATGTGAATAAAAATGAGTTGTGTACATGCTTCAAGCCACCATGCTAAGGACGCAGAATGCAAAGCAGATGCAGTTCATATTTCTGATCTAAGAGAGCAGACTAATCATTTCTGGGGGAGGGAGGGAGGATGGAGATAAAGAAGGAAACCCTATTGACTTGGATCCTCTAATTTCCATGGACTTTTTATAAAGAGAATATGCATAGCATTCGTAGGCATATGCCATAAAAAGTTAACCCATTAGACTGAGGTATTAAATTAAATGATAGAGAGAAAAATGCACATTTTTTAGTTTTTAATTGGTAAATAACTGGTTCTATGAAGAAAGTCTTGCTCAGAATTTTAGATCATTTCTATTTATATATTCTATAAATTTCTGATAAGAACATCTGACATGAATGGCTATTGCAATAAAATTATTCTAATGAACTAAAGAGAATAAAAAAGGTTAAATTGTTGAGCTTTGACTTCTTTAACTAGCCACCTAGTCTATGAATGGGCTGATCAATCAAGCAATGTCACATGTATGCACCTTTAAAATTGTTTCTGTGCTATGACATCGAAATGCTACTGTGTTCTTTGTATAAAAGACAAAGGAAATATTTTTATTTGGCATCTCAAAGATCATTGTGATCTTAGCCGTGGAACAATTCAGTGAAAGCAGAGCTTCAGAAGAAAAGCGACGCTGGCTGCTAGGCGGGCTCCGCTTCCACACAAATGTGTCCGTCTCTTGGGGCTCCCTCTAAGAGTAGCTGCTACCATTTAAAACCCCATCCTTTGCAGCTGGATTTGAACGTTACATAAAAAATTTATCCATGCTTGAAGAGATTTCTGCTTTTCTGTCCTCTCCATTGTTAGACAAATTGAAGTGTGCACTCAGAGGGAGAGTGGCAGTGAACTGCGAATTTATTTACTCATTTGATTCTAATATTGAGAGAATCTACTCACTCTGTTCAAAGGGTACAGCAACAATGCAAGTGACATCAGGTCACCCGGCACTTCATAGCTACCTGTGAGATAGAATTGTTCTCCTTGCAGATAGGAAGTGGCTGAAGCCTCTTTTCTCATCAATGTCTATTATGATTGATGGCTCTATGGTCACATTGAATATGCCCTTTTTAAATAATTCACAATGTCATCGCCATAGTACTAGTTTATAACTAGCCTGTTATTTTTACCTTTGTTCATTCACTATCAGAAGGTTAGATAAATTAAGTACTGTGGGTTTTGGTAGCATTATACTCAACCAAAGTGGTGTTTATAGCCTAACAACAACAAAGCATCCGTTTTATCATTTTCTTCACAGACCTCTGGATGCTCCTCTCGCAATAAATCCTGAAAGAAAACTCTGATCAAGCAGGAACATTGTAAGGTTTAACCTGAAAGCTTATAGATCCTAAGTCATCATAAGATTTTTCAGGAGAAAAAGCAGTCACACTGGATGGGAACAGAGGTAATGGTTTATTTGTGCATTGTTTTCACTACACAAGTAGCTTGTTTGTGTAGTGTTGAAATTTCACACTGAAATTAGAACTCATTTCCAAATATCTAATGCCTGACTTGCTTAACTAGCATTGATACAAATAATCAGAAAAGTATGCCTTTACAAACTTTCATGGCCACCACCCCGTGAAAAGTTGTATAATATATTATTTCCTAAAGCAATCAGAAATTAGAAATTCGCATTAAAATCAATGTAAATGAGGCCCTCAATATCCCTTTACTTTATGGCACATTTAGAATGATTATATAGGTGGGTTTAATTTTTTTAATGAAGTAGTAGTGGCTAGTGGTAGTTCCTAAGAGAATAATTAAACTCTTAATGCAAATTTCGTTCAGTTATACATTAATTGTGGGTGTGATACATTCATAAAGACAAGCATAAGAATTCAGACTGCTGAAGGAAATTGTATTTCTGTAAGTAGACTTTCTTTAGTTATTGTTATTAACACTCTTTCACAGTCAGTCAAAGTGTTTTATTTGTGCAAGTTTCTTTATTGAGTAAAAGAAGTTCACTGTGCATAATCAATCTACACTATAATACACAGGTTTATCCAGAAATTGTAGGGCAATAGAATTCTGTCACTGTAATAATGTGCATCAACATGTTTAACTTTGGACTTTTGTTACTTATTTTATTTTTTATTATATTACTAAATTTTATTCCTCAAACTTATAGTGTTCAGGGGATGAAAGAATATGAAAATTGCTTAAACTTGAACTTGTTGATGGCTTTATGTCTTAAAAAATAATCAAAATTATAGGAGAGAAGGACCTAATATCAGGAATACTGTAACCAAAACCATAGCACTTCCAGCGATTCATTCACTCAATAAATAGTAATTAGTCACCAAAACATGAAGACATTTGGCATTTTCTTTGTATGTGACATTTATTTTAGTGAGAAAAACAGCCAACAAAAATATATTTTAAACAAAGAAACCCCACATGGTAACAAGCGCTCTGATGAAATTCACCAAAGTGATGTGGTAGAGTTAGAATGGGAGGAACAGACTGCAAGGTCTTTATATAGCCTGGGTGGTTGGGGAAAGTCTTCCTGCGTGGGCCACATGATGCTGAGGAAAACAATGGACGGGCACTGGCCATGCCCAGCTCTTGGACCAGATGAGTTTCTATCAGTAATGCCAAGGTTCCCTCTGTGGTGGAATAAACAAACATGGCATTTCAAAATGACTGGAATGATGAGGAAGGCTAATAAAATTAGGTAACGGAGGCAGACCAGCATAACCAGTGTACAGAGGTGAGAGGCTGGGTGTTCATCTTAGTGCAATGAGAAGCTAGGGAAATAGGTCAAGAGAAGACTCACCCTTTACTCCCACAGTCCCAAAACTTCCCTGTAGAGTTGAGCACAGGTTGAAGACTTGCCCTCAGTCGATTGACTGTTCCTTCATTCCTGGCAGAGGCAATTTGAGGAAATAAAAAAAATTAAATAAAGATCTAACAGTCTTCGATACAGTGTAAAAATTCAGTAAATTCAGCATCTCTGACTTTTATTTAACATAAGTCTAAATACTACTGAGCAATAAGTTTTGCAAACCTTGCTAGTACTGTGTAAATTAATTCTTATTTTATGCTGCTTTATTTTTTCCTTAGCATAAAATTAAGCAAAAGAAAATGATAAAAGGTTGTGACCTGTTTTTAAAGCAGAAACAATGTAACTAGTTACAGGTATTAGGAAAGTAAGTGGCTGCAGGGAGCAAACTTCAGGCCAGGCAGACCAACATGCTCTGGAAAAATAGGACTTGGAAATTCAAAATACGCCAAGATCCATTCAAGCCACAGCCAGCTCAGGGTGACTTCTGGGATGTCTGCACAATATTTATCCTTTCCCCAGTAAACCTTTTAATTATGTGACTTCCCGGCCATCTGTATGTTCTCACTTCTTAAATTGTTACTTATAACAGAAGGAATTCTGGGTATGTAAGTTTCCTAGAAGAAAAGTCCTCTTTCCTGAAGTGCATTTGGGGAAACCACAGTGGACCACAGTAGAGAAAAGGGGACACATGTTTGAGGTCATGTCCAGTTCCTGTTCATCTCAGTCAGCTCTTACACTGAAGAGTGTATCTTTTTTTTTTTTTCTTGCCTGCTGAAACAGATATTGGCTGCTTGCATTTTCACCGTGGTCTGTATGGATTCTCTGCCTTTGAAATAACATATTGCTGCTGATGATACGGACAGAGGACCTCAAGACACTCCATACGATGTTTACTGAGCCCTTAGCATGTGCAAGCTATATTACATTCTAATATAAAATATATAGTAATCTACACTAATCTATAATGTGTGTATATATATGCTAGTATATATAGTTATATATTATACTAATACATTTTATATATGGTATTATGACATTCATGCATATATTTGTATATTGCACATATATATGTGTATATATATATGGATATGTATGTCATTTGTAAGACAGCAGTGGTGTACTATCCCATCTTACAGATCAACAGAGATAGGGCCAAAAAGTCTATGGAAATTTCTAGGTTATTGTGAAAGAGGTAGGATATTACTAAGTGTACTTTTGCCAAAACCACTATCTTCAGAAGATTTAGTATTTAGAGTACTTAAACATTCATGGTTAATATGAATAATTTCAACCACTAAAACTGTATTTTTATTAATCTATACTAAAATATCTTAGTTATTAGCATTATACCTTCTTAAAAACAAACTTTAAAAACCTGTACTGTTTTTAAGGGAACAATCTTTTATCATTTTTGAATTCAGATCCATTTATTTTATGAAGTATTTTAGTTTAACAAAATAAAACTGAACTAGGTCCCCTGAATGGGGGTGACAGTTCTGTGGCTTGGACAGTCTGTGGGGCCACTGTCAGTGGGACCAGGATTTATCCCCAGAGCATGAACTGGCTTTTGGAGCCCGTTCAGTATGGAGGGATACCTAGCTCAGCCTCAATACAGAAGGGAGGGGCTTGATCCTGCCCCAACTTGTTATGCTAGACTTTGTTTACTCCCCATGGGAGGCTTTAGCCTTTCTTCTAAGGAGTGGGTAGGGGTCTGGGGAGTGAGAAGAGGAGAAGGAGGAGTAGCTATGGTTCTTATGTAAAATGAAAAAAAAACTTTTAAATAATTTTTTTAAAAACTGATTTTTTGATGACCTGAGGTTGCTTATTCAAATAAAAGATTCAGAGCTACTATGCACAAATAAGAGAGCACATGTGTTGTTTGTCTAGGTCTAGTTACTTCATTCACTGTAATTGCTGCCAGTTGAATCCAGTCTTTTAGCAGTAAAGCCTTTCAGAGAGAGCTACATTTGCTCAAAATACAGAGAATAAGTGATCAGGGCTGTCCAATCACAACAGATAACTCTATAGCATTACCTTTATACCTAAGGCACAGGGAAAACAATGAAAGAGGGCGCAAAGATTCTAAAAGGCTGAGGACCAGGGTGCCTGTTGCAAGATAGTCCCTTCTAGGTATGACAGGAAAAGATGCACTAATGAACTCTTCATGAAATGGTTGCCTAAACACAATCTTATAATGACAGCCTATTGACATGCCAAGAATAGGGACATGTCTCAAGGCCTTAGTCTGAGAGGAGAACTTACAGGCAACCAGTCACTTCTGAGATAGGAATCATTTTCCACAAATTAGCCCTCTGGCAGGTTGTCTAATCCCTAAGTAGTTAGTCCTAAGCATACACACACACACACACACACACACACACACACAATGTGATGCTACATAGGTTTAAAATCATGATTCCAATTGTAAAGAAGATTGTTGAGATGTATAAACTGGTTCTGGTTAATTTCACTGTGTGATTTTTTTTTTTTAACTTGGAAGGTCTTCATTGTTGTGGGATATTCAACCACACTGTGAAACTCAAGTTTGCTTTGCATTAATTAAATAAATTTAACCTTGGGTCAGGAAACTGAGGTAGCAACTAGTTGACAGAAAGTAATCATCAAGTATCAGGGTGTCTGGAAGAAGATAAAATGATGCATAGGAAGTAGCAGTGAGGGACTTTAAGAGTGGGTTTCCTTTTAGTTTGGGAAGAGAGATGTCTCTCAAAGGGTCTTCCACAAATAAAAGCAAGGTTAGCTGATTGTTTCTCGGCTTCTTTGACCTAGCAAGTCTTCACAACCATATCTGACTTACAAGTCTTTATTGGTAGATAGAATAATAGAGACATAGCTTTAACCTACATGTCATGATTGTGGTAGAGCCAGGTTGTGGGATCGAGCACAGGCTGCAGCATGAGTGGCTTACTAAACTGACAGTAAAACATCATTTGGTGCTCCAGTGTGTGGCACAACTACACAGATGGAGAAGTTGTCACCTGAGTCTCTCCAAGCCACTTACAGACTTTCTGAAAGGAGGTCATATCTGGAAATTGAAAGAGGTTTGAACCCTCCACTGATGATACTGTTGCTGTAGACAAACTGATAGGTCAGCAGATTTGGTGAGATATCTGAAAAATCCTTTAGGAGAGAGCTGAGTAATATTAAAAAAAAACTTTCCCATGTTAAGAGTGGTGAGCATCACAGTGTAGGGCACTAGGACCCTGTATAGTGCTACTATGGATGGGATGAAAATGAAAAATTTAAATGAGGGGATAAATGGTTTAACTGGGATTGGCATAATGTCAATTGTAATTATTATCTGTTTGGTAACTCATATTTTATCTTTCAAAAATATTTTTGTAACTGTGCCAGAGATGACAATTTGACTGATAAGTTACAAGCCTTAGAAAGATCTATTAATAAAAATAAGAAAAATGCTCAGACTCAAAGGAATTTAAAACACAACCTACTACACCATAGCATTATGAAACTGAAGAGGAGCAACCCAAGGTTATTAGAAAACCAATTTAATTTATCCAGGCACCATACAAGAACATCCACCAGATGATAGGTACCACTAAGGCTAAGGAAAAGTTAACTAGAATCTAGGGGCATTGTTAGTTTTTAGAAGAGGTAAGGAAGCAGTCATTTCATATGGTATGCATTCACCATTAGCAAGGTAGAAACTAAATTCATGGGAAACTCAGAACAAATTATTCCACAGGACTGGAAAGATTTAGCTACAGCAATATTGGAAGCTGGTCTTTAGTTACAATGGTAACCATGGTAGAGAGAAGAAGCAGGATCATAGAACAATGAAAGAGGGCTAAAGGTATTGAAATGTCCCCAAAACAGTTTTTTAAATTTTTATTGCTTTAAAAATAATACCATTCAAAATTTCCACTTCCTCCCCTCCTCCCATTTCCCTCCTGCTCCCCCACTCACCCCACCTCCCCCTCCAGTCCTAAGAGAGGGCAGGGTATCCTGCCCTGTGGGAAGTCCAAGGCCCTCCCCCCTCCATCCAGGCCTAGAAAGGTATGCATCCAAACAGACTAGGATCCTAAAAAGCCAGTACATGCAGTAGAAACAAATCCTAGTGCCATTATCATTGCCTTCTCAGTCAGCCCCCATTGTAAGCCACATTCAGAGAGTCCAGTTTGATCATATGCTCATTCAGTCCCAGTCCAGCTGGTTTTGGTAAGCTCCCATTAGATCAGGCACACTGTCTCAGTGGGTGGACCTACCACTCGCGGTCCTGACACTGTCATTAAGACAAAAAGGCAACCTACTGAATGGGAGACGATCTTCACCAACCCCACATCAGACAAAGGTATGATCTCTAAAATATATAAAGAACTCAAGAAACTAGTCATTAAAATTCTAAATAACCCAATTAAAGAAATGGGGTAATGATTGGAACAGAGAATTCTCAACAGAAGAAGTAAAAATGGCCAAAAGATACTTAACGTCATGTTCAACTTGCTTAGCGATCAGGGAAATGCAAATCAAAGCAACTTTGAGATACCATCTTACACCTGTCAGAATGGCTAAAATCAAAAACACCAATGATAACCTATGCTGGAGAGGATGTGGAGTAAGGGGAACACTCATCCATTGCTGGTGGGAATGCAAACTTGTACAATCACTTTGGAAATCAGTGTGGAGGTTTCTCAGGAAATTGGGAGTCAACCTACCTCAAGATCCATCAATACCACTCTTGGGAATATACCCAAGAGATGCCCAATCATACTACAAAAGCATTTGTTCAACTATGTTCATAGCAGCATTATTTGTAGTATCAGAACCTAGAAACAACCTAGATGTCCCTCAGTGGAAGAATGGATAAAGAAAGTGTGGCACATATACACATTAGAGTACTACTCAGCGGTAAAAAACAATGACATCTTGAATCTTGCATGCAAATGGATGGAAATAGAAAACACTATCCTGAGTGAGATAACCCAGACCCAAAAAGATGAATATGGTATGTACTCACTCATTAGTGGATTCTAACTGTAAACAAAGGACATTGAGCCTATAGTTTGCAATCCTAGAGAAGCTAAATAATAAGGTGAACCCAAAGAAAAACATATATAGATCAACTATGGAAATTGGAGGCAGACAAGATCGCCAGCCAAAATTGGGAGCATGGGGGAGGGATTGCGGTTGGGGAAGGAGAGAAGTGGAGAGAGAAGGGAGAAGGGGAAGATTGGGGAGAGTTTGGGGGAGTGGGATGGTTGAGATAGAGGAAGAGCGGATATGGGAGCAGAGAAGAAGATATCTTAATGAAGGGAACCATTTTAGGATTAGCAAGAGACTTGCTCTAGAGGGGTTCTCAGGTATCCATGGGGATGTCCCCAGCTAAGTCCTTGTGCATTAGAGGAGAGGGTGCCTGAACTAGCATTGTCCCATAGTCACACTGATGAATATCTTGATTGTCACCATAGAATCTTCATCCGGCAATGGATGGAGATAGAGACAGAGACCCATATTGGAGCACTGGACTGAGCTCCTAAGGTCCAGTTGAAGAGCAGAAGGAGAGAGAAGATGAGCAAGGAAGCAAAAAATAGTTTTTTTGGTGAAGGTCAGTATGCTGATTTGAAAAGACAGTTTAGATTTGATTATCACACCTGCTATATGACGAATAGGAGCTTAGAGTGCTTGGGATAGGGTTGATGAATCAAGAAAGAGGATTGAATCATTTACTAAAATTATACAAGGCCCAAAAGAAGTCTTCACTTAATAATTTTAAAGAAAGAATGACTTCATCTACAAATAGAATGAAATCAGAACCAGAAGTTAGGCAAATAGTAAAAGAATCTTTGACTTTTGAAAATGCTAATTCAGAACATAAAAAGTGAGTCAACCTTTAAAGGCAAGATGAATGAACAGAAAAAACAGCTGATACTGGATTTCAAACTTACAGTGATACTTGGATAGAAGTGATTTATAAAATTTTCAAGAAAAATCAAAATATCAGATATTTATTTGTAACAAACAAAGTAGTTTGAAGAAGGATTGTATGTAGGCAAGGTGTTACTGGAAACAATGTTTTTTTTTCAAGAGACTTTCTGTGCAGAGGGAAGATAATATTTTAGAATGGATATTTTTACAACATAAACAGATTAAGAATACAAGACCTCTGTAGAAAAGTTTTCTGAATTGAGTCTGAAAGGAAAACTAAGACCTCATCAATTAGAATGAATGAAACCAGCAGAAATTGTGTTACCTTTTACTAATGTTGAAATTTCTCCATTAAGGGATGAAAGTAAACATTGATAAAGAGCTTGCAGTAATTTTTTGGGAGTGATTAACAACAGATATACCCAAAGCAAAAGACTTCAGTTTATAAAAGGAGCTAACTGTATTCTCCTTTGTATAACAAATGGATTTCCAATTTCTAGAGCCATGAATTTTATACTGATGCAAAAAATAGTAAATGCAGGTTATAAGTCAGGAAAATTAAGTAAATTGGCTCAAAGCCCTTATGATTCTGCTCAAAAGTCAGAATTATGTGCTATTCTCGTTGTATTATTAGATTTTCCAGAACCTCTTAATATATTTACTGACTCTCAATATACACAAAAAGGTGTTTTACATATTAAAATTGGTAAACTATTTCTGATGATTCTGCATTGCTTTGTCATTTACTCAGCTACAATAAATAATCAAAAATAGAAATCATTTCTAGTATATAACACATTTCATATCCCATATAAGTCTACCAGGCCATCTAGCACAAGATAATATTAAATTCATCAGCTACTGTTAGGAAATGCTCTAGAAGTCTCAGCATTTCTTAAAAAAACATCATGCAAACAACAACGGTTTGAATAAATAATTTTTCTATCACTTGGCAATAAGTTAAGTAAGTTATCTGTAAATTTCCAACTTGTTTTCTGTATAACCAAACTATATTTTTTGTAGAAAGTAACCCAAAAGTACTCAAGAAATGAAATTTGACAAATGGATGTGTTTTATTTCTCAGAGTTTGTAAAATTAAAATATGTGCTTCATTCCATACATATGCATTCAGAATTTCAGTGGGCAATTGCTTTAAGTTATAAAAATGCTGATTCTGTAATTACACATTTATTAGAAGATATGGCCATAATAGGGATACCTGCAAAATTAAGGAAGATAACACTGAAGCATATGTTTCTAGTAAAATTAAATAAATTTTTGCATGTTTCAACATAAAGCATTTTATAGGTATACCACACAATCCTACAGAACAAGTAGTAGTAGAAGGATCTAATCAAACTGTGAAAGATATGCTTAATAAACAGAAAGAGGTAATGAAAGTCCCCAAGAAGGATTACACAGTGCTTTAATAACTTTAAATTTTTAAAATGCTAATGAAAAAAGAACAATGGCTGTGGAAAGGTATTGGATAATGGGAAAAGACTGCTAAATTAAATCAGACTATGTATTTTAAAGAACTGTAACTCAGAACAGAAATCAGGATATATATTGCATTGATGAAGAGGTTGTGCTTTTGCTTCCACAGGAAAAGAAAAGTTATAGATACCATCAGGATTGATAGATTAGATTCAAATAGGAGAGACTTCTTGATTAGAGAAATATCTTTCATTTGATCAGGAATAAAACGAATTAATTTTTTATTATTAGAAGATAAATAATACTTTTTCTGTTGCCAAAATTATTTTTTCTTAACAAAGATAAAATCTGCGAAAAAAGTGATCTCCCAATTTAGGTTTGGGGTATAGGAGTAGGGCCCATTTGTTCATCCCAGCCCCCAGGCTATCTTAGCCTGTACATATAGTCAGCTCAATTAGGTTCTTTAGATACACAAAAATTGTACATATTAAATCACTGCTTGGCCCATTAGCTCTAGCTTCTTATTGGCTTACTATTACATCTTGATTTAACCCATTTTTATTAATCTGTATATCACCACGATATTGGCTTTACCAATTGAATTACCACCAAATTTTCAACACATCTATCTCCTGTGGCAGGTTTATGGTGTCTCGCTGACTCTTCCCTTCTTCCACCCAGCATTCAGTTCTGTCTTCCCTGCCTACCTAAGTTCTGCCCTATCAACAGGTCAAGGCAAATTCTTTATTCATTAATGATAATCACAGCACACAGTGGGGACTCCCACATCATTGGAGTAGAGTTTTATTTTTGCCTTTCCAGGAGAATAAAAGCATCCAACTAATCTGGAAACCACTGAACAAATGAGACATCTGAAGAAGAAGGACAAATCAACAAGAGAAAATCTCCCAAGGAAAAGAGTAAATTTACCTAAGGGAGTAGCATACATATAAATTGGTAGAATTTTATAAATCTGCCCAAATATTTGTTTCTGTTGCCCTTTACAAACATAAGGGGCAAATGGTCTTTTGTGGTTCAAATTCAGATAAAAATCAAAGCTGGCTTTAACTTGGAGTATGGCTCTAACCTTCTCTAAACTCAAGCATGCTTGTTAAAGGAAAATGCAAAATCTCTCTCTCATGTCAGAAGAGCCACCTGATTTGGGAAAGAAGAAAAATAAAGTTAGGGTACTATTGTAACTAATCTCATAACCTTTTGGTTTTATTTTGCCTCTTTAAAACTATTCTTAAGATAATAAATATTATCTCAAAATGTATAGGATTATTATATATCTATATTGTGACATTATCATATAGAATAATAACTAATTCTATAAATAAGCTTCTTTCAACTTCCTGTACTTGATTTTGGGCTTGAGGTTGAAGCCGGCAACTAGAAATTAAGTTCATGTAAACTTGGATGTATTTAATGCATTGCAGTCCTTTAGCCTCTCTGAAACCTGCTGAATATTAGATTTAAAATGTTAGTTTTCTGCAGTTAACTATAGTCATCCCTAACAGTGGCCTTTGAAGTTTCTAAAAGATAATGGTGTCCCACAATAATGATTCCAGTTGAATTGTGGTAATGTCATTAAGGTGACAAACACCACACAAAGATCATCTTTGGGCTACACTATTCAGGACAGCTTCAAAGAGGTTAGTTAATATGGTCCATCCTCACAGACTACTCTAGACAAGACTTAAGGTAAGCATTGTATTTTTCATTACACATAGGCTAGACAACAAATGATACAGCTAGCTCTCCCAGGACTTGATCATTATTTCAATTTTCTCAGGGATTCCTAAAGATGCTGTCACTACAAAACAATAAGAAATAATTTAAAAAAACATAAAGCCCAGTGGAATGATCTAAAAAAAAAACCATATTGAGTGAGGTAACACAGACCCAGAAATATAGATATAATAAGTATTCACTTAAGTGTCTTTTAGACATAAAGCAAAGAAAAACCAGCATACTGGCTATAACTCCAGAGAAATTAGACAACCAAGAGAACCCTAAGAGAGACAATCATGAATTTATATAGAAAGGTGAAAAAGAGAAGCTGTCCTAAATAAATTGGGACCATGGGGAAGAGGGTAGAAGGGGAGAGGGGAGGAAGGGAGGGGAATGGAGACAAATCTATGGCTCAATAAATACAATAAAAAATTAAAAAGCCAAAAACTACAGTTTAAAAATGAATATATTGACAGTAAAAAAAAAGAAAGAAAGAAAAGGAAGAAAGAAATAAAGAACATAATACATAATACATGCATTCCCAAGAGATTTGGCTTGTTTTTGGTTGTTCAGTGGGTTATAGATATTTGTCATCATTTAGGGGGGTTGGTTGCAAATTGTTACTGATCATGATAAAGGAAAAAACTAAGTAAGGTAGGATTCAAGGATCTCTTTCTGTAAAGAAAAAGTGGGGATATGGATAGGATAGAATAAAAGGGTAGATTATTGATTCTTCTTTTACACTAAACAATAAGTACTAGTCTCAAATAATTTATATTGTTGTGGATATTTGTATATTGATACAAAATTAAGGTTATTTTGGTCATGCATACTGTATATATGTTTCTACTCTTTTTTAAGAATCTTACCTATGCATCTCATTTTAAAATGTAATGTAAATTCTAGTCCTTGAAGGCTACTATGACAAACTGTTTAGGATTATTAAGAAATATAGAATAGTAGTTAGTCATCTATAACAATCAAACTTGTAGTCATGGTAAGCAAGTTTTCCAGATAAAATGGATATTTTTGATTGATAGGTGGTCTTCAAACACTTCAGAGACTTGCAGAATATGGAATTTAAGCTGTCTTAGTAACAAAGCTGTTCATGACAGTTAGATATGTCTGCTCCTGGCAGCACCAATCTACTTTTAAAAAAAAAGTTGGGCATTGAAGAACCTCAATATTGAGTTTGCTTTCTATTTCAAAGCTATCCAATGGGCAAGAAACTGATAATGCCTCAACTACTGAGTGTATGCTTTCCAAATTTGATGATCAGGACACAAAGGAAGGTGACTGCTGACCTTTGCCAAGACAAGGTAGAATAGTCCTTCAAATTTCCTGCTTCATAGAAAAGTATATCAGATATTCTAGACCTTTAGCCCCAAAATGAATTTCCCCAATGTTCCAGAGGCATCTTGATTGACTGTTCAGGCAGCCTGCTGTTTCTGTCATTTGCATAGTTTTGGAAATTACTTGCTCTTCACTTCCTGTTTATCCAGGTAAAATTATGTTCTTCTCAGGTCTTTGAAGGGGTCAAAGACTAGATAGTTTTTAGTTAAATTTTCCTTGTTGCCAAATTCAGAAAAGAAACTGACAAATATGTAAAGTGTATAATGTTGAGAGACAGAAAAGCTTAAGTAGTGTATGTAAGAGAATGCTTTAAGGTTGAGAGAGATGGTTTTAGAATGCTAATGAAAATTATGAGAGAAAGTGATGTAGGTACAAAACTTTGGACTCACCAAGATAGGATAGATAATAGAGTAGTTTCTCTGAATGTTAATAGATTCCAATTTAATTAATTAGCATCAATGAAATAAAATTAACCTTCAGTCAGAAGGCTGAGTTAGCAACTAGTTGACAGAAGTAAACATAGAATATCAGGGTGTCTGGAAGAAGATAGAGAGATGCACAGGAAATAGAAGGGAGGTACTTTGAAAGTGGGCTTCCTTTTGGTTTGGGGATGGAAGAGAGATATCTCTTGCTGGGTAACTGGTCAAAAAAGTAAGCAATACTTTATAATAATGTTATAATAAAACATAAAAAATTGAACGTTTGTAAATAGCTAAGATATTTTCCTTCTCTATCATTGTTTATTGCATTACTTTTATTCAAAAAGAAGAGGAAAATAAAATACAATATATATTGAAAAAATAATGATTTTAATTATAGAATAGTTTTCTATTCAAATAATATTTGCTCTTTTCTCTGTGATGA
Organism: Ondatra zibethicus; assembly: GCA_004026605.1. Lineage (NCBI taxonomy): Eukaryota > Metazoa > Chordata > Mammalia > Rodentia > Cricetidae > Ondatra > Ondatra zibethicus. Next base: position 6,819 of record PVIU01003141.1, on the reverse strand, counting down.
GAACTCAATTTTAAGTTTGTAAAATGAAAATTTAATTTTAAATATATTTGATTTCTATTATTTCAAATAATCTCCTAAAAGATTCAGCATAAAGTTTTTTTCTTTAAATTTAACATTCAGTTATGAGTTTTGAATCATCAGTCTTTTGAAAAGTACCTCTTTCAAGTGCATGGCTGTAGAATACTTAACGAAAGTCTTGTAGAAACTCAAGAGGAAGCTAAAGAATCAAAGATTTGCTCAAAGTGCTATACTTGAAGAGCTATGGAAACTTTAAAAACAATTCATTTTTCATTTTTAGCTAGGATATTATCTAACAATAGACACTTCATTCCAATATGGCCAATACATTTAAGATGGTAATAATAAGCCTTTAAAATGAGATGGGACCATCTGTATCCTTCTTAAAGTTTGATTGGCCTTTTGTTTGAATACCGATTAGTCTGCTATTTTCTCAGGCTTTGCCTAACTCCAAAGCCTGATTCCTCATCATGATAATAGCAACACCATTACTGAATAGTCACCACAGAAACTAATGTTGAAAGTCAAGAGGACCTGGCCTCAGGGGAGGCAAACCAAGCAAGAGATATAAAGGGGAAAAAAGCTGCAATATCCTAACTCTGAACATGTGAGCTGGCTTGATTCCTTCAGCTGCTGAGTTTATACTCTAGCAAGTGAGACTGAAGCTAGAGTTATTATTTTTCAAGAAGGATTTGGCAGTCATCCTGCATTGTGCAAAAAGTTTAGCTTTGAAGCAGTTTTTTTCTATGAGCGATGCTGTACCCTAAATCCATAATGTTTCTCATACCCAAGATGACTGTTTCAACCTCAACAACCAAATTTGCAGCACTCTTATTCATCCTATACCTCTGAAGAATAATATCTATATCTTTGTCCAACAAAGACAACATTTAATTCTCTTAGTTTTACGGGGGGTCAAACTTGATAAAAATAAAATAAAGCAATCAGCTATGCATACATGAAAATAACCCAATGAAATTAACTAGAAATAGCTCATTACAAATAACTTGATATTAATAAATTTACTGTCAATATATTAAGTTAATCAATATTTTCACTGGGAATGATGATACTTCAGGCATGAATGTTATATTTGGCACAGTGAGGACACGATTTTCTCTAAAGAAAAATCAAGAAGAAAAAGATAAAATTCTAGGGATAGGTTATAAAAATAAAGTTTTTCAAAAGAAAGACATGGATACAGTAGTATCAGAAAACTGTCTTGTTCCTTGAAATGTGTTTTGTGACTCTGATGGAGTAAAAAGAGATACAGTTGTACTTATAAGTGTTTATATTAATAGCCTATTTGAAGCTGGGAAGTTTTTTTTTAATTAAATTATTTATTTAGTTTATGTCCCGACCACGGTTTCCCCTCCCTCCTCTCCTCTTATTCTCTCCCCTCACCTCTCCTTTCCCTCTCCAGCAATCCACTCCTCCTCCATTTCTGTTCAGAAAGGGGCAGTCCTCCCATGGATATCAACAAAGCCTGGCATATCAAGCTGCATTAATACTAAGCCCCTTAAGACGAAGCACTTCCCCTTGTATTAAGGGTGGGCAAAGCATCTCAGTATGAGGAATAGGTTCCTAGAAGCCAGACAAAGCCTTAGGGACAGTCCCTTACCCACAGTTAGGAGTCCTACAAGTAGACCTAGCTACACAGCTGTCACATATATGCAGAAGGCCTAGGACTGTCACATGCAGGCTTCCTGGTTGTCGGTTCAGATTCTTTAAGCACCCATGAACCCTGGTTAGTTATTTCTGTAAGTTTTCTTGTGGTGTCCTTGACCTTTCCGGCTCCTACAATCCTTCTTGCTTCTCTTCAGCAGGAATCCCCCAGCTTGACCTAATTTTTGGCTGTGGGTCTCTGCATCTGTTTCCATGAGTTACTGGAGAATTTCTGTTTTTAACTGGTAGCCTGGCATACATTTTCTTGTATGTGCTTATTAATACCCTACATTAACCTATCTCTTAATGATTACCCTGTAGTTCATAATGTAAGATTGTCTGGTTCTGGGCCTGAAAACGTGGTAAGACATTGGTTGAGTTTACACAGATAAAATGAATGTTGGCAATCTTAGCACACTAAACTTCTACGGAGATTCTTCAGAAGCAATTCTAGTGAGCTCTCAAAGCCGCAAATGGAGATTGGCACTCTACTAACAAAATAAAAGGGTGACAGGATGCATGGTAGCAAGGATGAGGGCAGTTTGTTTTTGACACCCTGGTGTTTCCTTTGCATCAGCTATGCATGTAACAAAGGTGGCAGTTAAATGAATAAAAAGGGAGATTTGTAAATATTCAGGTCTTGGAACAAAATGCCAACATCCTGAACAAACAGATTTAATCACACAAAATTTTCCTAAACCCCAAAAGAATCAAAACCATATTTTGTTATTTGTGATAGTGTGTTGGAAAGTATACAGACAGCAAGAGAAGCATATTATCAGATGTCACCATTGTTAGGTGAAGCAGGGCAATAGCGCAAGCACAAGCAAGCACATACAAACTCCCAACAAGTAAGCCAAATTGGGCAAAACAACCTGTCAGTAGAGCAAAAGCATGGAAAGTGATGATTCGCTCTCCTAGCCAATCACAACACACCAGCAATGGCCATCAGTTTCAAAAAGACCGGCCAGAAATGTTCCTATGGCAGCTTCATTTCCCTAATCCCATAAAAACCTCTGATCTTCTTACAATAAAGAGCTTCTGTATAGGAATCTTCTGGAGTCTGTGCCATTGTCTTTGCATTTTCTCAACTCCTTCCTCCCCAGGGAAATGGGGACTTATACAGGCAGCAGCAACAAGCCTGTAAAAACTACAGTTAAGTGGTTTTATTTTATTTTCCTTTATTTTTGGTGTAAGAGTTAGAAAAGATGGAAGAGATATATTCAAAGGTTTCTAGGAACATAGTCAACAAAATAAAACACCCACATGAAACTTACAGTTTCAAAATCCAAAGAATTGTAGTGACTTTTGAAATACTTCTTTGTTTCAAGCTGTCTCAGCTACTAAATGGAAAATCAGAAGAACTTAAGTTTATAACTTGACTCTAGTTTATTAAAATTTCTTGTCCTTCAATTCATACAAATCAGTAGACTTGTTCTTTCAGTTTACTATTCATTGGTAAATGCTTTAGAAATGACATTTTTGTGTGACATATTCATTAGCTTACATTTACAAAATATAAATGTCCATGTAAATTATATTTGCATCGTTTTGTTATCTAATGGGAATATGGTTCAGCTAGAATAACAGTCCTTTGTATTGTTTATATAATGGCAAGGGGATCTTGAAAGATGACTTCATGGTCTACTGATGCCCCATGGAACAATGAAACAAAGATGTTGCTCAGATTATTTGGTTATGGGTAGAGTTATTAAACTAAGTTGGTCCAATGAGAACTTTCCAAATAAAACCTCCAATTACAATGTACAGTTTCTCATGTTGCTGTATTCCAAGTAGTCTTAAACTTCAAGAGCTTCAAAAGCAAAGTTAGGGTAATTAGCATTTCAATTTTCTAAGTTATTTGCTTTCACTTTGAATATCCAGTCATCTTTAAAATACTCTGTTCTCTAAATAGTTTGGGCTGCCAAACTTTGTTTGTCATTCATTCTGTTGTGAATTCGGTGGCACCAATTCTTGCCCAATGTGTTGAGCCACTTCCTGCTTTCTGGTGTTCCTTCAGACAAGTCAGTTCCCCTACTCCACTTGACCAGCAATTGCAATTGTCACCACAATACAAACAGCATTGCGATGTGTGCCAGATCCTGAGGGTACCACATGCTCCTGGTAGCTCGGCAGTTCCCTTTCTGACCCTAAACTGTTGGTCTTCAAAGTCAAACATGACTTTTAACTATAGGCATGGTGTATATTTTTGTGTGTATTATGCTGTCTTCTAGGTGTCTATTATGTAATATTGAATGAACTTTGATTTTGCCAAGATCCATCATTAAATTTTCTTGTAGTTCTATGCCATGTATCTGATCCTGTCTTAAATAGGATTTGACTGGTTTTGAACATCTAAAGAACAGTATGTCAAATTGATGATAGGTAGCTCCTGATTAATGTACTACATTTCAAATTAAGGTCTTAAGGACTATTAGAAGTGAAATATCAACAGAAAATAATATTTTTCAAGCATAAAATTAAATCTGAGGATCTTTAACAATGTCCCTCCAAATACCAAGACAAAGACCAAAACTCTCAATACTTTGGAATCCTCCTTAAATGACCCTTCTTCTTTCTGCCCAACTAATTTCCTGGCAGCCTACAGATCGTTAAGTAATTTGTGAGATATTTATGAAGCCATTGGCCTAAAAAAAAATTCAGGCTATGTTTGCACAGAATATTTCCCCACTCAATGGCAGAGGAATAAAAGGAGCATCCACTCTATCCCTACTTTGATTTTCATGTATGACACACGTTTTAATTTTAACATGATAAAAGAAAATTTTAAAAGCAATTCTATAACCTTTGTAGTATTAACAGTAGAACTGTTAACAAAATAAAACACAAAAATATGAAGAAATAATAGGTGAGCTTCTCTTTGATGTTTACTGATGGCTGATGGGTGTTCAGAATTGAGTAATACTATGGTTGTTCAGAGTTGAGTAAGATGCTCTCCTCTATAAACGAAGAACTGACTATAAGAACTGACTAGGATTACCAAAGAGTCTTCTCAATGTAGCTGGAGTGTGAGAATTCCACATGGATTGTCTATATGTTTTAAAAGATTGATTTTCCACAAAAAACAAAATAGAAATAAATTACCTTTATCCATATGAAGCCCATTATAAGTAAGATTGCCTTTCTGAAATCCATGTTAGATGGGATTGTAGTGTCTGAATGGAAGTCTTTACTTTATGAAAATTATAATTATTTCAATTTTTGTCCACAATCAGCTTGAAATGTTGCAAAACTCTGCAGGTGCTCGCTGTTATAACAAAACCATGGGAACAGATGGTGCAAGGTACAGGCCAGCTCAAGGGATTAAATGTGAGGCTTTTGAAATTTAAAATTAAAGCTGGGTGATCTTGGGAAAACCGGCTTGCCAAATATTCTTGCTTTAAAAATAAAAATAAAAAAGTTATCCAAATTCTCTTGACAAGCTTATTTATATTCAAATGACTAGGAAATATTAAATAGTTATAAAGTACACTTGGCGGGGTACAGTTCACCTGACCAAATTAAAATATGAAATGCTCACTCCCATTATGGTGCTAAATCTTTGCATGCAGTGACCCCTCTTATGTTCAGTTGCTAATGGGAACCAATTTCTTTGGTCAAGAGGGTACTTTATAGGTTCTGAAATAAGATGACCTTACTGTCTTGTTTAAATGGACATAAGGAATGGCTCAGTTGGAGCAGGGATGATTAATTAACAGGGGCTGTGTCATTTTCTAGATGTAGAACAAATGACATAAGTTTGAAAACTTAACATGATCCATTAAACTTTCTGATTTTGTCTAGATCAATGTGAAAGAAATACCTTCAAAGAAGCATTTAAAGTATCACTAGTGTTATATGCATTTTCATATCACTAGCATATTTTATAATAAAACAGCACAACACAAGTTATTATGTTTGAACAACTGTTATATAACACCACATATAGACATGTATTTTATTGTTCCTATTTTCTTTGTAAGGTATATACTATTATCTGTATGACTGTCAGTTTGTGGAATTGACATGAATCCTATCTGAAAATGGTTGGTTACTCCAAAGACATTTGTATCATCAGTAAAACAATAAGTGTGTCTTGGTAAACCAGTCATTATAGGACTTCACAAGGTTCACAACTAGGTAAGACTAATGGTTGCTTTTCTCCCCTGATAGCATATATGCCATCATCCAGCACTATAAAACCTATCCAGTGGTGATCCAACTTCACGTTGATACCAACTTGTTTTTTCTACATTCTATGTCACAGGCATGTGACCTCTTTAGTAACAGTGTTTTACAATGATGTGCTGGTGGGCAATAAATGAAATCAATATTAATCTTTAATGTTAGGATCTCTGTGAGACCTTACTGGCTAACAATTCCAAAAGAGATAATGGAGTTTAGCACTGTTTTTGTTTGCCTGTGGTGTCTCATAGTCCCATTGCCACCCTTTCTACAAGATAACTCATTTTAAATTCTTTTTACGTATGTGTAAGTATATTTTTTAGGAAACTTCTACAGCAATGGGCTTCAATGTGACTTTTTTAATATGTCACAATTATTCTATGAGATAGCCTGTACCCACACAGACAAAAATCACACATTTTCTCTCAGGTTTTGGATATTTGTTTCTAATCCTCAGATATGTGTGTTTTAATTGATATAACTATAGAGGTCAAGAAATTAGTAAAAGGTCAAGCCAGGTAACTTCAGTGGATACAGAATGGCATAAAAGGTAAAAGAGGCTAAACAGAGAACTCTCAACAGGGGAATATAAAATGGCTGAAAGACACTTAAGGAAATGTTCAACATCCTTAGTCATTAGATAAATGCAAATTAAAATCTGAGATTCCATCTTACACCTGTAAGAATGGTCAAGATCAAAAACACTGATGACAACTTATGCTGGAGAGGTTGTGGGGAAAAGGGAACACTTCTGCATTGTTGGTGGGAATGCAAGCTGGTACAGCCCCTTTGGATGTCAGTATGGCGATTTCTCAGAAAATTAGGAAACCTTCCTCAAGATCCAGTAATGCCACTTTTGGGTATATATCCAAAGGAAGCTCAATCGTGCCACAAGGACATGTGGTCAACTATGTTCATAGCAGCATTGTTTGTCATAGCCAGAACATGGAA